>JAQGAK010000154.1:0-136315 GCA_034696945.1 Lipothrix lubbocki
ATCACATTCACGTTTGCCTTCTGGGCCGTACTTTGCACTCCACTGGAATTAATTTTTTATTGGCTGTTGTCTCAAATATTCGAAAACAGCAAACGTTTAGTATTAGTTGCTGGGAAAAATTCTAGTCGTAAGGCGCGCCGCTATGCTAGACGGATGCCATTCGGACTGAGGTTTGCTGGAAGTATTCAGTGCACAACTCCGCTTGTTCTAGTTATGATTATTTTTCGATATTCAGATCATTGCTGATTATTTTCTGAAGTTGGTCAGTATCGTTATAAACGTTTTAAAAGTGTGCTTATAGGAGTGTAAATCTGATGGAAATCACTGCAGCAGTTGTATAGAGCGCCTGTCTTAATAAGATGATCATTTTACTGTTATATAACGGTACCCTATAAAGCAGCAAAATTTGACCGTTATAAAGAAGTGTTGTTATAAGAGTCAAAACTACGTGTATAGGGTATGTCGATTTTTAAATGCCCTCGATATTTTGCCTGCCCGGTGCCGGTATTTTTCGCCTGCCAGAAGGCAAAAAAAACAATTTATGCCCTAACTTCTCCTAGGAAATAAATGCCGGGCAAAAATGGATGGTAATACAACATATGTTTAGTTATCTTAGTGGCAAAAACGGTAAACTGGAAGTTCTGCAAATACTATTTTATAGTTACCCGCATTCGCTAAAAGAGCCAATAGCTGATACAATCCAAATGATCTATGTAAATTGACAAATTTATGCCAGTTTTGCCCGGGCAAAAAATAATTTTTGTAAATTCTGCCCAAATGGCATAAAAAGTACCTTTTTGCCCTTGTGAATAAATGCCCTAAATGCTTGCAAATTTTGCCCGCCTAATTTTCCATTTTTGCCATGGCATTTAAAAATCGACATACCCTATACATACGTGTAAATGTAATTCCAGGGCCCAAAACTGCGACCGTTATAGGTGGGACTGTTATAGGGAGTCCCCACGGTAATCTACTAACATTGAGATAATTGTTCTTTACCTTTTTTAGACAAGAACAAACAATTGAAATCAATAAATAGTGCCATATTGTGCCTGCTTAATAGTTTGATAGCATTTAAGTCTTTATTTAGTAAAAGTAGTATAAGCGGTTGTTACAAAAAATATTTGTTTCCTAAAAATTACTTCCGTCTTATCAAAATTTGCCCTTATGTACGTATGCTTCCACATATGTAATATATAGTAAAACATATTATGCACTCGGTCACGTAATTATAGTTGAATTTAAGTCTAAAACGCTTATACGATTTCAGAAAATATTAGGAAAATCATTTTTACCTCAATAAGGATGTTGTCGATTCCTTAAAATAATTCACCCTTTAAAAATCAAAAACAATTTTTATGCCTCATGCACTTTGGGTTGCTAAAATACAAATGTATAGGAAATGTATGAATTCCAAATAGGAATATGTATCATTTGAAGCTGCTGTACGTTACCATGTATGTAAACACACATTTCGTAATACCGTCAGATAAAACAACGACTAAATAGTCCATGAAGGATAGAAACAGTGTATGTATGTATGTTGGAGTTATGAGGAACTATGTATGGTGAAGCTTTCAGGGTGATAGAGTTGAGTTATTAAACTCTTTGATTATTTCTACCTCTGCTAAACCTTTTGTTGTTATAAACAATCAGCTCTAATAATAGACATTTACACACTATTTCGTCACTGCCGGTAAATATGTTTATTTAGTCTACAGTTACTACAAACCGCGGAGGTTTGACAATATTGTCATTCTGAATACTCTGATTCTAATCTTAAGCTGGCTTCATCTCTCTGTTGTAGTGTAAACAAAATCCATATAATACTGAGAAATATAAAAAAAAATGATTTCGAATAAAACTTTAAATGCCATTGGTTCCTATTTCAATTTCCTCTACATCTCATCAATTTTGACACTATTTTGGGACAAACATAGTTTTCGTTTAATGTGTATTAAGTCCAGGCGAGTCTGGTTTCGTTGGTGGATTTTCACGGGAGTGGCGCTAATAAACTCTGTGCACAAGACTGTAAATTTTCTCTACCTTTTGAAGTCTGGCACGAAAGTGGAGAGCATTGGATTTGAATTGGTACTGACGGTTGTTCCCGTGTGGGCGACATTTTCTCAAATGCTCGTGTATTCCAAAGCTGAGGATATTGCTGCTGGGTTTACTTGTTTGTCGAGCAACTTACGGAAATACAGTTGAGTTTGCTTAATGGTTTTTACAAATTTTTGAAAAATGTATCCAATACTTACTTGGTTTGTAGCCTATGTTTACCATGTGATTTAGTAATTAAAAGCAAGAAATATGTTGATCTTCTAGAAATACCGAAGCATTTGATGAAATACGATAATCTGCTTGGATTGTTTGCTCGAGTCATTTCAACCGCCTCAGTTTCATCTTCGCTGTGCGTAAGTTTGCTAAACTACGTCCAGCCCGACAGCACGCGATATCTGTACAATTGGCTTCCGGCAAATTTCAAAACCATTTGCACTTTTCTTCCGTTGTTGGCGCTAGAGACGCTTTGCATTTTTGCAGCGCCCGCATTTTTTCTATTCTTTTTCATCGTGGCTTTCTGCTATGCCATGGGTACGACTTTTATATTGAAGGAACTGCTGACGCGCCAACACGCAGTCGTTTCTACTGTAATCAATCACAGAAGTAAAGTTACCTGCGATGTCGGAAACTCAAATTCAAAAACCGATGTTTCAAATGCAGCAATAACTTCTCCAGCAAGACAATTTCAAACGCCCCTTACGATTAGTGCGGCAACTTATAGTTCCATTGCTAAACATACACTCCATAGAGTCGCCATAGTTAACAAAGCTTGGGATAAAAAAAGTAAAACGATTCATCGTGGCGCCAACGTAATTCGCCAACAGACTATAATGGTGTTTAAGCAGCAGCAAATTTTAAACGCATGTTTTAAGGAAGTATTTGACGATCTCCTGATGTTCTTTTTGGTCAGCTGGATTATGTTCCATGTAATGTTTTTCTACGTTGCTGTGCGGCTCCGCTCTAGTTTACCATTCATAACGACATTACCGTTTGCATTCTGGTCGTTTCAATTCATACCGATGGAGTTGATATTTTACTGGTTGTTGGCGCAAACCTTTGAAACCAGCAAAAAGTTGGTGGTTGTTTTAGACAAATATTCCACACCAAGCGAGCGACGCTTGGTTCGACTGATGCCATTCGGGTTGAGATTTGCTGGGAGTATTCAGCGCAAGACTCCATTGGTCGTTGTCATGATTATTTTTCGGCTATGTAGGTCAATACTTATAATCTTTTAAATGCATCTGTCGCTTGGTCAAAACGTCAGACTTTTATTGTAAAGCGTTTAAGCCATTAGTATGTCCGCCTTACGATTTGAAAAGTGTGAATTTCCATATGTGAAGTGAAACCCAAATAAATGGTTGCTAGGTAGATATCATCTATCTTATTACATATGTGATCTGATCACCAATACATGTCTTAAATATAAATTGTGGGTCGAACCCATAAAAGACGGTTCTGTAAAGCACCTTCAACAACTTTGTTCAATTGGGCATATTTCAAAACAATCTTAATTTCAGGCATATCAACAACTTTTGGTGTTTCTGTATGGATTATCGCTCACCAAATTTTGTGGATTTTGTAGGTTGAATATTTGTCAAACTATTACAGTAAGTGTCTCCTTTGTTCGAACAAGCAACATAATTATGTATACATATATCGTTAAATTTAAGTTGTTTCAGGAAGAGTAAACATACTGAGATACGTTATGCACGATACATATTCGGGGAGTATGTAAATGGACGACGTACATATACACCGATAATTATCCACTTTAGTCCTATTAAACCTTTGGTCTATTTTTTCTTCTATTTAAAATCAGAAGATTTTAATGATACGGAAATATTGGCACATCGTTTTTAAGTCGATTGTATTTATTTTTAGTTAACTTAAAGTTCGTATGTATAACAATTTTGTTAAACTTTACTGCGTCGTTAATATTGTGAAGTGTAATATCCGCTTTCATCTCAGTATCAATTTGGTTTTGTAAAAATGTTTGATATGGTGAATTTTGTTTTAACGTGATTATTATAGTTATTCAACATTTTAGGATTCACCATAATTATTTCTATGACTAATTTCTCTGGAAATTATTTATTCCAACGAAATGTTCTCGAATAAAACGATCAACGCTATCGGGTTCTATTTTAATTTTCTTCACTGGGTAGGAATCTTCCCTTTAGTCTGGATTAAATGTGGCTTGTGCTTAGTGCGTCCCCAGTTCAGCCGAAGTTTGCTATTTTGGAGGATATCGATGAGTTTGTCCCTTTTATCTTCGTTGTACAAAGTTTCCAATTTTTTCTTCGTTAGTTGGTACTACAGTAGTGCAGGCAGCATGGCCGTGGATTTTATACTCACTTACGTTCAAGTCTGGGCGTCTTTTTGTCAAATACTTCTGTATTCGAAAAAGGACTGCGTTGCGACCGGAGTTACTTGTCTGTTCAGAAATTTGCGAAAATACAGTTGAGTTGTTAAATACATTGAAACAATTATTTGGATTTTAGTGGCAAAGATAAGATGGGATGTCAGTTAAAAAGTTGACCGCGGTTATTAGTGTTGGCAATCTGAAAATGTCAAGGCATTTTGGGTATTTTCAAGCAGAAAATCGCGGAAATTTTTGGTATTTTCAAGATTTCAATTTGCCAATTTTTGAAATTGTTTTAATATTTTTGAAATGTTTTTCTGAATATATTTGCGACACATATTTTACGTATTTAGAATTTAAATTAAATTATTATTACTAGTAGTTATCAATTTATTGACGATAGTTTGTCTTTTGTACTATTTTATTTGTTTGTAGAATTTTTTGAAAAATGTCCAAAATGCCCAGATTTCTACCCAAAATGCCAAGTTTTCTGCCCGAAAGTTGGGCATTTTCAATTTTATGCCATGGCCAGATTTTTAGGGCGTTTGCCCAGTGGGCAGGGCATTTTCAGCAGGGCGGGCAGAAACACGAGGACATTTTCATTCGGTTATTAATTAGATTACCTAAATTAAATATAACTTTTGTCGTTTTTTCTAGAATTGCCACGCCACCTTTTCAAATATGACTTCCTGCTACGATTGCTCGCCCGCAGTCTCCCAGCCGTCGGAGTGTCAATAGTTATGTTCGTGTCTATGCTCATGTTTATCCAATCTGACACTAAACATTATTTGTACAACAGCTTTCCGTCCAACTACAAATCATTCGCTACATTCCTGCTGTTCCTCGCACTGGAAATGTTATGTTATTACGCCGCGCCAGCTCAGTTTTTCATAATTTTCATCATTATATTTGCTTATGCCGTTGGCGCTACGCTCGTACTAAAAGACCTGCGGGCACACCAGCTGGCTGAACGAATTGACCAAAAGCAATTTCTCGGCCCTATTGACAATAAGGCCAAAATTGCATTTCGCAGAGCTGTTTTGGCTCACAAATGTACCGTCCAACAAGCAGCGGTCCGTGTTACTAATTTAAAAGATACGAACGTAATTCGTCAAAGGACCATAATTGTGTATAAACAGATGCAAGTTTTAAATTCCTGTTTCAACGAGGTTTTTGATGGTATCCTCATGATATTCTCCGTCAGCTGGATTATATTTCATGTTATGTTTATTCTGATTTCCGTCCGACTCCATGCGAATTTACCATTTATTACGGCTTTCGCGTTTAGTTTATGGGCCGTACTATACACTCCACAAGAAATAATTTTTTACTGGCTGCTGTCTCAAATTTATGAAAAAAGCAAGGATCTAGTAATTGTTGCCGGGAAAAATTCGACTCGCAGCGAGCGCCGCTTCGTTCGACTCATGCCGTTTGGATTGAGATTTGCTGGAAGCATTCAGCGGAAGACTCCGCTAATCTTTGTTATGATTATTTTTCGTGTATCCAGATCCGTGCTAATAATTTTTTCATAATACTCCGTTATTCTAGACATGTGTTACGGGTATAATTTATAAAATAATTTTCGGTTAGTCATTTTTTGTAAAATATAGTTTTTTAGTTAATTTTTCAATATTAACAACTATTAAATAAAACAAATAACGAAGTTAAATAAATCAATTCCGAAACTGATTTTCACAAATCAAAGTTGTTTTATTTTATCGTTTCCGTTTTCTCTTATTTTTGCCAAATTACGGCGATCATTACACAACGCTAGGTAACCCGCCGTTGCTCAGAAGCGGAGTCTTTAGTAATTTTGTCGGTAACCTCCGTGTCGTAAATTTTTATATTATCGTAAATTATTTTTCCCGTTTTTAAAATGTACATGTATTGCGGATTATATTTCATCCGGACGGGCAAATTATATCGTGGCATGTTTTAAATAATTCTTGTTTGCGCAAAATCCTAAATTTAGTTATTACACAAATAGTTGAATCACTCAAAGAGCAAATCTGTGATTCTGGTAGAGAAAACCATCCCGGCGGAAAAGCTAGCAGAGGGTCGAACGTAAAATCTCACCAAAGCCTCTTTCAAGTTTATATTTCCCCCTATGTTGTTTAAATTTGTTTTTAATCTTTAAAAGTTTAACTTAAGTTTTTGGAACAGTCGAAGTTTCATTTTCTACGCATTCTACTTTTCTCATGGCTATCAATTCTGTATTTGTAATATTTTAGTATTTGTTATTTGTGTTTGTGTTGTCGTTGAAATTACGTGGAAATACGTAGGAACATATATTTAATTATATTGACAAGCGGTAGATCCTTGATTACCATAGTCTTACTGGCATCGACCAAGTCGCATATGACCCCCTACTAGAACGAATCATTCACCGTGCCAAGTCTATATGCGGCTTTCAGTCCAAGTATTATATACAAATCAGACAGCTGACAAAAAAACCTTTTAAATGTAAGAGATAATAAAATATGTGATTACGACTGATAAGTAAAGTCTTGTCAGTTCTGATGCTAAAAACGCTACAAGTTATTACGTTTAAGTAATTGTCTTTTATTCTCTCCTTAAAAGTACTGCATTTCTTTATATACCTATTCAATTGCTTGACCCTCAGTTCAAGTGGAACTTTAGGCATCTCGCTGTTTGTGTTTACCATTAAAATTGTTCCTTACATTAAGTAAATACAAATTAAATATTAAAAATGAAATAGGACATAGATCATCTAAAAATGGAATGAAATCAGGAGACTTTGTAATAATAATGGTACAAATACAAAATTGGTATAAAAATAATATTAGGAAATTTTCTAGTACAGTTGTAAAGAATGAAAGTTTGTACTACCTTCATGTAGCAATGAAATTTTATTATTTCTAGAACTTTATATCATATAAATCCACAATTACAAACAATAAAATAACGCATAACCAATGAACATCTATGACTAATTTCGTAAATTATGAATAAATTAACTAAATATTTTAAAAATTATTTGTTAATGTTATTAGTCTAAGTTATTAAATATATTTGTGTATAAATTAAGCATATTAATCTCTGCGACTAATGAAGAAAATAAATAACTATGTATGTATAATTAAAAGCAAAATATTGCCTAACGCGCCCTAAACAAAATACATTCATTGCTCTTGCTGCATCAGCAGCAGGAAGGGAACAACTTATCCTAACTTTCTCAACATCCTTATGTGTTGCATAATCAGCTAAAAAAGGAAACACATGATAAGAAAAACTTTGGGTAAAATAACTACTATTACTGTACAGGTGTACTCATAATGATGTAAAATATTTAGTAATTGTTAAACGAAAATGCAATTTAGTAAAAATAGCAACATGTATAAAACGCTCAATTTGATATGTATAGAGCATTCAAAATTATTCCGCTTTTGAGAAACGTTAGTGATAACCCGGATTATAATGGTTTCAATCATTTCCTCTTCATTTAATTACCACCCTAGACATAGAAACTATTCAGTCTTTACCATTTATTTTTAGATTTCATAAACGTCAAAGAAAGAAATAGGAAATAGTTGTAACTAAATCCGAAGGTGAATTTGTCCTATTGCTTACATGCGAGCAATGCATGGGCGTCAATTATATGAAAACAGATTTATATTATTTGACAGTCAAAAATTATAGAAAAACAAAATCCTACTCGCTATTGCATTCAAAGGTTTGGCGTCAAAGTCTTGTTGCTGTTGTATTTACGATAAGCACATATTTGAGGTTTATGTTATAACAAAATATAAATGCTCATTTTTGGAAGCAGGGGAAATGTTCGAAACATTTGTTGTAACTTAGATTATATTTATGAATTATTGACGTCGACTTTCTGCATTGTACCTTTGGCAGATGTAAACAAGATGGTCATGAAAATGGAACTGGGCGACAAAACGTACTTTGCAGCATTTTTAAATGGTACTAAATGTAATGCGAAATGACTTGTAAAACGTATCTAAAACGTGCTTGTTACCTATTGTGTGTATAATGATTGCCGATTGCAAAAGTCAAATCCGGATGAACGCATAAACAAATGTTTGAATCAAGCGGAGTTGGTGCTAATAAACTCAATTGCTAAAACTATAAGGGATATAAAAAAACTTTACGTTTAAACTACAAGGTCGACAATCTCACAGAAAATGAATAACAGAGTACTTCGTTTTACAGGACAATTTGATTTTTATATAGGCATATTATAACGAGCGCCTGGCAAACTTGGAAGCAATACCAGTGAGTGGTTTAAGCAAAACCTGTAAGTTTTGAGCTGACGTTTCAACTTTAATAGAATAGCTTATTCTGGCTTTTTTGTTTGAGAATGCAAGGCCAGACGGGGTGGCCAAGTTTTTGACATGTGTGGCAGATAAAATTTGAAATGTGGACAATGCTTTATGATTCCTATTATGATTCCTTTATTATGATGGGGTAACGTATAAAATTGTCAATTCGGTGTTCAATTCGACTGCAAGTAAATAGTTGATCGTTGACAATTAAAAATTAAAACGCCGTCAGCCTAGTAAAATGGTTAACTTTTAGATCAGCTTTTAACGCAACTCTATCGACCTTATGCTCAAAATGAAGGAAATAGCGCGTAGAACCCAAATATTATATCCGTCACGTCGAAATCACAATGTATAAAGAATTGGTATTGGTGGGATCAGATTTTTTGCATGTCACCCTAAAGTAGACGTAACACATGTTGTAATTGCCCGATTTTCGTCATGTATAGCTTGTTGGAACCGTATTTTAAATAAACTTTCAAATAAGCCATCATGCACTGTTTTGCAATGAACATTTTGAATTCCTGGTCTTAAAACGCGCATTTCCTATGTCTACATGCAAGCTTTAGACCGCTGTATCTCCGAAACAACAAAAAAGTAGGAAATAATCAAAAGCGGGTTTTCACACACGGTGTGTCTAGTAACTATGGAAAAAAAATCATCGCCGTAGCGACTTACCTGAGTCGAAAGGTTTCCTCGTCAGTCAAAAAGGAGATTACATTGTGAGAAAGAATTCACGTAGCAGGTCCACACTTGCAGCACTAGTATTTTTTCACACTATTCGTCGATATTTAATGAATGATGTGATTACCTCCAGGTAGCATATTTCATTTTTTTTCCAGTTTCATTCCGTTACCCTATGCTGGGAGTATCCATATATTCCAGTTGAACAACCAAAAAATAACCCTATCTTTATAAAAACAACTCGCCTATCCAGTTTTTTCACATTATCTTTATGCCCAATCCAGAGAATGATATTAAAACATGAATATCATGGGTTACAATTATGGCGCCTTTGATCATCGAACTGCAAATTGTGATCATTATTCTATGTACATCGTTATTATTATACATTCCGAAGTTTCCCATAGATTCCATGTCATTCAAATTTGATGTTAATCACTTTTACAAGCGAAAAAATATCAGGTAGTATAACCATTAAGAAATTTTCTGTCTCCATAATAGTCAAAACAAACATGCAGATGCCAAAGCAAAGGTTTTCCTTCGTGGGGTCCATAGGCTTAAAAGTTATTCTATAGGTCTACTATCTTAGGGTCGCAACAAATGAGATGGCAAGTTAAAGCTCCGTTGTTGATGGAGTTCGTTCTCATCAATGTTTACATTTACATTGCAATATTATATTTATTATTTAACAAACTTCTGAAATGCATAACTTCTACATTATCTACATTCTAGCTCTTATAGTAATCAATATCGATCGGTCGTCACAATAAAAATCTGTTTTTTTATATTTCCCAATAGCTACTATAAATTCACAATACTTCTAAGGACATGTGTAAGGACTCGCGCAAGAAAAATTAAATTACCTTGTTGTATAGATTTCATTATCAAACTGCATTCCATCTAGTTGAACTGTATTCTGGAGTGTGACGTAATTTGATTAAGACTGAAAATGCTCGATAATAGAGATGATATGACGTGGATAAAAAATTGCACCCAGTTCTAACACGTCAATGAAACACTCATAAAGGGATGAGTTAAATGAGAACTTCATACACCTAAAATTTGAATGCGGTAGGTCTAGTCTGGTAAATGGTTGCACGAGAGACAAAGTAATTTGCCACGTTTTGATTAGATTACACGCCCCACTGCTATCTCCAAGTTTCCTTGACGGCAATGCTAGAATTTGAGAAATCATTTTGTACAACGATAAAGCAGCATCGGTCGCAAACCTTTTTATTAGCTTCCTCAGGATCAGAAAACTCGCAAGTATCTTAACGTTTGTTATTTCAAAGCGATTACAAAACCAGAAAACGATTAGTTCTTCGCACTTACTAGATTTATTCAAGTATTATTTCAAGTATCGTAGCGCTATTATTAGTTCAAATATCTAATAAACGAAAGTATTGACTTTCGCAAAACCTTTAAAATATAATAGTATTTTATGTAGAACTAATTTGAGGCTTCTCACAAGTACTCGACATAGACATAGATGTAAGGGGGAAGGAAATGCTTGAAAACATACGTACAGTCGTAGGTCATGAACATTCTAATTATACTTTAGAGTATTTGCATCCACAAGAGTTTAAATGCTTTAAAACAGGTTACAAAAGAATGTGTGAAACAACAAGGTACATTTAAGTACATATTAATTATCTGTATAAACTGGCCGTAATGGTATCTCACACGAACTCTCCCAGTCTGGCCAAACGAATCATTTTGCCTAGACTGGCATAAGAAGGTCTCGCCCATCTCCATTATTTTCCTAATTCCTGTACTATTTTCTGGCGTAAAATCCTAACGTCCAAACACTAAGTGATAAATTTGTACATCTGAAAGCTTGAATATTATGTATCCACCTATAATATATTACCCACAAATACCTCATCAATCCCTGGATAAGCTACAAGATTAAAGTTGTATTAAGGAGTTTCTTTTTCAATTTTAAAATAGGAATCTCTGCTTGAATACGGCTTTCCGCTGTCAATCTTACGATTACAATGCAACTGGAGCCCAAGTCTGCCGTCTATCCCATCACAGCTCACTGACTTTAACTCAAATTCGTGACCCCTTCTTAGCCGTCCCAGGTGCACTTACCAAAGAGCTTTCTGCCTGCTACAATGTCAGTGTGGACTGTCGTGCCGGAGACATGATTGCTACCGTAAGGACTTCTAAAATCTTCCAGGGAAAACTTTATGCCAAAGGCGCTCCTAACAGCTGCTCCGTGGATGTGGACAACTCCTTGGAATTCGTACTCCGTCTGCCCTATACAGATTTGGAATGTGGTGTTCAACGGGAATCCATGGGAAGATACTCCACAGAGGTAACTTTTCATACTATACATTAAATGAATTGAGGCTAGTACATTTGTGGGTTAACAAACCAGAAAGAAGCTGTTGGATCTTCTACATAACATAGATGAACGTTGAAGATAGGTGGTTTGCACAATCAGACAGTGACATTCAGTTTTTGCATAAATAAACAGACGCATAGCATATGTTCACAATTCAGGCAAAGCGCAACATAACAAAATTAGAGTTTTCGCCAGACACACAGGCTTTAGTGTTAGCATTGCCCTTAGTTCCGTTTAATCATGTCATCTAGTTTACACAGTTTCCAACAATTCTGTTTTATCGCATGCAAAAAATCTTACGTACTTTGTAATACACTATATACTCTCGAGGCGTGAAATTTTGATGGAATTATCCTAAGGGACTGGTTCATCTTCAAAAGGAATTCACGTCTACATCAGGTTAAAAAGAATGTTTCCTAAAGGTAACCAGTATTGTGTAGCTATATATAAATAGGAACGCATACCACTTAATATAGAGTTAAGAATGAATATATAATCTATTAATATACAAGTAGGAATACAAAAACACAATAAGTCTTTTGAACATAGACGTAAGTATGGCTGAGGATGACAGTAACAGTAGACAGATCAAAACTACATACAGAAATAGTACACATACATGTTACACTTTTCCGCCGGACCTATAGGACATCTTTGAAAGTCGCATACGTCATGGGGCTATGAAACAGCTGAATCTCCAAATAACACCATAACCCAAAGGGACAAAATACCGCAAGAATTACTGCCGCTATTAAGAAAGTATGATTACTTGCAGGTTGATACACAAGTCGAGAAGTGTCATTGCCTATCGTATCATTCACATAAGAGCATGCACTGACGGCTTCCCTGCATAGATAAACAGACATCAAGCCATCCTAAAAAATCACTAGAGTATATACATACACACGTGATACTTTTTTTTATGTAAAAGCCACTTATGAATTTGTCTAAAAATTAAAGGACGTACACAGGCAATATACATATAGCCGCACAAAAGTTGGTAAACAGGGATGTTTTTGCTGCGCCCGTGAATTTCAGCGTGACGTTAATTACAGCATTAGTCATTATTACTGGTGTACACTGTTTGTAGACTGATAAGAGCTCAGTTATCATCCAACTTGAGACAACAGTTGGTTGAACAGTAATGGCAAGAAGGTTCAAGGAAGAAGCATCAGGACAGCATCAGTTGTAATAAGTGATGTTAGGTGATGAGATATAATAATCTGTATACTTTTGTAAAATAACTAAGCAGTCCGATTCTGAAGAAGTACAAAAGTCTCCTAATGTACTATAGCTATATAGACCGACCGGCATACACAGATGATTATCACGCTGTTGAATAATTATCCTCACAGTATGAACACCGATTCATTCCTCATCACAATAAAGTTTCCTCCATATCGAGAAACCGTATGAAAGGAAGAAGGGTATCTTTATACACTGACTAGAGTACAAAAAATTTAAGAGGAAGGTATGTGTTGAAATGTAATGATGAAGACGAGGGCTTTCCTTCATCGTCAAAACATACTTCATCTGTCGAGTAGTTCGTTGTTTATGTCATAAATGAGCTTTTAATAACCCCCTCATTTTGTCTGTAATTCAGGTGATTCTTCAACATCATGACCAGATTGTCACTGCTTCAGACATGGGACTCTCCGTGGCTTGCCAGTATGATCTCACTAATAAGTCAGTGTCCAATGAAGTTGATCTTGGAGTTGTGGGAGACTTAAAACACTCAATTGCCCAGGAAAGCATCGTGGACTCACCAAACGTAGCTATGAGAGTAACCGACCGACGGGGAGAAGCTACCGTTGCCGCTCAGGTAAGGCCTACGCATTATGTAAAATACATCCTTATTCCTCCCTATACTTTGATCTCCACAGAGATAATCTGCACAAACAACGAGATTTCTACCAGATTTTTCAAATCGACTATTCTCTAACCGAAAAAATTCTTAAACTTAATTCCTACAATTTTGCGCTAAGCCTATGAGAACAATATATTCTACCGGTTCAGTAACTTAATTCGCATTGAACATGTAGGTTGGAGACCCACTATCCCTCCGTTTTGACATCATGGACCCCAACAGCCCATATGACATCTTCGTTCGGGAACTCGTGGCTATGGATGGAGTAGATGGTTCAGAAATCATGCTTTTGGATGGTGAGGGTTGTCCCACAGACCAAAGAATCATGGGTGCTTTAGCCAGAGCTGTTGATCACGAGAAAGCTCTTGTAGCTCATTTTGATGCTTTTAAATTTCCCACTTCCGAGACGGTCCAGTTCCGAGCTTTAGTGACTCCTTGCTTGCCAACTTGCCCACCTGTCATCTGTCCCGTCCAAGACGGGGCTGGACTCCTTCAGGAGATTCCCTCCATGGGTAGAAGGAAACGACGTGCTTTGAACACTACTGAACCTATCACTGACAACGAACTTGATACGTTCACTGGACGCTGGAGACGTGATTTAGGCACAGACATGAAAAATGACGGTATCCCTGCCGAAGAGATGCTTCTTGTTCGTTCCATTCATATTTCCGACCGATTCGGTGCTGACAAAAAGCGGGACCGTAAACTCTCCGACGACACTACCTACGACAATACTAACGGCCGACGTGCCTCCCAAAATCCTCATAAAGATAATGACTATGACGACCAACAAATTGTTGAACGGACCGGAAGTTGCATCAATTTGTCCACTGTGCTCGGTGCAGGAGCTGTAGTTGTAGGCATTCAGATTGCTATGCTTATTATTGGTGCTCTACTTTTCTTGCGACGAAGGGACGGGAGCAAAAAGTTGCTTCCTCAACAAGCTACTCGACCTGGTCCCCAACAAACTATTTTTGTCAAAAGGTACTGAACAACTTTGTAACTTAGAAACTACATAACAATCCTCTTTTTAAAAAATACCCCCTCCAACTTTGAACATAAAGAAGAAACAAGCTCACTAAAGGCCCTAGAACTCCGAACAATAATTTAGCATTACGTTACAATTCTACGTCTACATATGATTTTTCCGTATACATACACTCCCCCTAAGTACAAATAATGTGACGGAGGAGTCAAAGGAATCATTGTTTACCACATATGTTGCAAACAGACGAGAACACACAAATAACACAGAACTATATATCTACTATGACTTCACTTCAGAAAGATTCTACACTGGAATTATTGCAATCGAAATAATGAATAGAAATCTGACAGAAACTTGTTTGTTGTTCACTCAATACAGAATTTTATATTTAGAGATGTAAGTATACACACACATGCAACTTTTGCAACTGAACAACACATGTATAGAACTGACTGTGATGGAGATAATGATGATGATATGGACGGGATGGACAAACAAATAATACACGAGTAGCGTGACAAAGAATGAAGACCAGTGATAATCACAATAATTCTTTTACCCATATGCTTCAGATTCCGCTCGATAATTTTTTTCGTCTTATTGTTACACAATCTGTTAAAATGAAACTGCAGAGAAGTATTATCCAAATATTCAATTTTGCATGTCAAGCAATACAATAGACGTGTTGCAATATGTAAAAAATAACTTGATCTAAATATAGTCTTAGACAAGCTTTAAGCTTGTACACATATTGGACAATATGAGTTCGGGCCAAGTACATTTTACTAAATAACCCCTTTTAAGTAAAAAGCCAATCTTGACTGACTGACCATAATGATAACTTTACGTAATTAATTTTTAGTTTTAATGGTAGTGATGAGAGAATACGACATTATTTTTTCAAGTTCTCCCTACTATAGGAAAGAATATGAGTTTTGGGTTTTTATTAATTTATTGTTATTGTGATTAGAAATTTAGTTAAGTTGTTTCTAGCACAATACTAACGCTATTAAATGGTTTACTCGGTAAGGATCTCCGCTTTCCTTCTTTTTGCAAAAAAAGATTTTTAGTGCGCTCATAGTCTTTTTAGCATTTAGGCATTATGGGATACATGTGTACAGTGTATATAAATAGCCATTAGCCATATAATAATTGTGTGAAGTGAATATTTTATTTGGTTTATATGAGCTACACTAGCCTTGCATCTAGGTTTCCACTTTCTTTTCCTATCATACAATGGAAAAGAGGTGAGAAACGTTAAAATATTACGCATCGTATCAATTCATGGAAGCTTTCTTTCCCAAGCTTGCGAAACCAGGTGAACGAAAGTCTTGGGTAGCGATTAGGTCTATACGTAACGGTCTGAATGTAAAGTCTAGACGTTAACTCCATGGACGTAAACTTACGTCACTGCTTAAACGTACATACTTTAATTCAATCGGGATGTACAGTCCAAACTTTTATTTTTCCTATAATTTATTGTAGGCTTTCTAAGGTTTAAAACTAGCAAATACATTTCTAAAGGTGATGGTGATGGGTTTGGGTTACCACTGTTTACATATATAGAATGCTCCTCAAAATATCCTTTTACGCCCAATATTTTTCACTTTATAACGTCAAAACTTTACGTGCATCGCTCGTAGCTCGACTACAGATTTAAAACTATATGGTACTATACACAACAGCAAGCTATCTCCGTTAAAGAGAAACAAGAGCGAATACCTATATAGTAGTGTAACTGTAAGGTATTAAATCTTAATGATCCTATACAGATAATCACACCCCTGCACTTATCTATAAATTATTGCCAACCTCATGCTAACCAATGGGTAGCTAAAACACATCTCCCTACAAAGAAATCTATTACACGTTGACTTGAACAATAACATTCCACACATACGCATCTAATGCGAGTACACCTGTCAAGAATTTTTAACTCAACTTCCTAAAATTTTTGAAACAATTCTTTTAATGTAATAACACAATGTACCATTACCCTCATTAACCACACACATTACAACACTACTACATGTTCATATGAAATTATTGCTTTTGATTTTGACTGACAGCCTTCACAATAAAACATGAAGTAGCAGCATGAAATTGAAAAAATGAATCATACGGAACATGTAAGACACCTCGAACAACACCCATGAGTACCATAATTGTAGATGTTCGGATCATAAAATGAGTACGTTCATATTACATGGGTACAGACACTTACATATATTCAGGGTAAAAAATATGACATGATACTCCGTGAAATCGACTAAAGATTGGCAATCATCACGAAATCAATACGTAGTTGAACTCTATAGGACGGTAGTGCGGTAAATCACGAGAGAGAGAGAGAGAGAGAGAGAGAGAGAGAGAGAGAGAGAGGTGGAGATAATATGCACCCGCAAAAAGAAATGCAGTGAGCCTCACATTCACTCTATACATTCAATCGAGGAGGCTTTTATACTTGAGCTGTACAGATTCCGGTTGAGAAGTTCTTGAGTGTCATCGACACTCCTTCACGTGTATTCCCAAAAACTTGCAACAGTTCAAAGGAAACCAATGTGAAATATAAGAATATACATAAGAAAACTGAAAGAGCACCATACCTTCCCTGCACTCATCTCAAATACAAATGATACTCGGTGAGTGTCTGCATACATGAAGCTGAGCATTTGTATTGGATATACAAGTGCGTCTGTCTTGTATGTATGCAGTCATGCAGACTCACCATACCCTTATCCACAGAAGCTCAATATAAAAACCTTCTCAGGGTGCTCATCACACACAAAAATGCCACACACGCATACACACCTGTACATACAATACATTTTTTACGTTCCAAAATTACGCAATCGAAAATCTCACAGGACAATACAGATCGACACACGTAGATACTTCAAAAGTATGCACTTCTACACATTTGATGACACAATACAACTTCACATGCAGCCACTATCAACACAATAACAACCGCTCGCAAAACACTCTTTGAGTGGTGGAGCATGAAATTGATCCAATATCTATTACCTAATGACTCTTGGTTACACCTAGGTTTTTTTTCACATTCTCCAAAGTGAGAACGACACTTTAGAAGTACATACATTTTTGAAGGATGTGAAAAAAGACGAAAAAAGGGATACATGATTCAAAAAATGTTTTTACAAAAAAAGTAGTTCTCCGTTCAATCCCAAAAGACTAAAAGAATAACATTCAAAAGACTTGTCAGTTAAGCGGACTAGTTCCTACCATGCGAAATGGACTTACAAATTTACAAATATAAATACAACTATACTGAGTTACTATTCTTCAATATGAGAACTACTTCTGACACTTTGTCAATCGAAGGTTTGGAAGGATTTGGAAGAAATTCCTATCTTTGGTTTAAATAGTCATTAAAAACACAGCTATTGCTGTTGTGCAGGAATCAGCAGAGGCTCGTTACCTGTATGTAATAAATTACAGGGTCGTCTGTTACACAGCTTCGTAAGTAATAAGCACAGCTATAAGTAATAAGCAAAGTTTGTCTGTTGTATAGTAAAAAAAATATCAATAACACACATATATATACGCTACTGATATCTACAGGGAAATAGGGATCCCAAGTATTTCAGAGAGAAAAGCACATTTTGGAAACGAGGATGCACGTTATGACCAGTAACTATATTGCCTATTATACTGTTTAGACCTATTTATTGATGAATAATACAAGCTTTAAAGGCTAGGTTGCTAGCATGGTGATTTTGGTGGCGGGTCTCTCAACCACTTGGTTAAAGTTAACTTATTTGTGTGTCTATTTAGCAAGGATCCCAGCAAGAAGTAGTTGTTAAACACTAACAACCATGTTCAACAAGTCATTGCTTTTACAAGTTATACACCCAGTAAAACTAATTACGTACTACACTAACTAGTGAAAACTAGGGAAAACAACCAGTAACACACTCAAATTGTATGTACATAGAGGTTCCTGCTATTAGTAGATATGATCCTTGTTGGAATAGACGACATGCAGTAATAGTACCTTACTCTTTGTAAATTGTTGTTTAAACAGTTTTTACCGCCGATATTTATCTATGCTCACTTTAAAGTACCCTAAAGTTCCTGAGTCAAAACACTTTAAGAGTTTGAAACGGTTCGGAAGGGAGAATCTTTATTGTTCCATGTCACTGGTACCTATTATAATATTGACGCTAATGGGGGTGATGCACTATTAGCGTTAAAATTACCTTGATTTATAGTCGCAATTCTACTCAAAGAGTTAAGGGTTGCAACATTCTAGTAACTTATTGTACCGGGGTACATTTATATTGAATAGAGATGAATGAAAGTGCTTAATATATTATAAGTCCTCTAGTTTTAAGTGGTATTCGGGCTGACTGGGAAAACCTAATTATTTTAACTATAATTCGAGGGTGTGCTCTTAATAGTACTAACCAAAGCTTGAATGCTTAAGTTATTTATTTATTAAATTATTTAAAATTTACTATATTATGTAATGTAAGCAGCAAAAAAATTTAATGTTTGATTTTAAACAAGTAAAAATCCTAATGTAAGTGTCAAAACATGTAAGGATTGCCGTCAAATAATTACACTGTAAACGGCATAATACAGATAATTTATTATAGATTGTAAAAGAATGACATTATATATAATTACATAAGTAAATAAATATTTGTGACGAGATATCGATGGATAAAGCAATACAGTGAAATGTAGTTGTACGTAAAGTAATAACGCAGGAGACAATCTAAAACATTACCTAACAAGAACACGGAACAGAGCTTCCCAAACAAAAACGGTTAATAAGGGAGGAATTATCTATAAAAGAAGGCGTCTACATGATAGATTACCTTTCTGCCAAAAATTACACAGTAATTTGTAATCATCACAAATTATCTATGAGTTGTTGTACAAACTTCATTTATCTCAACTAAAGTGTGAACCTATGCAGTAATATACACGTATGAGAAGAGCGTTACAGCTCCCGGTTCTATTTTTTTCCTTTCTTTTCCCCTCTCGCCTACTGAGTCCCATCTCCATTTAATTTGTGACTGGTCACTGATTAATTGTAATACCGCCGCCTGCCATTGAAATATTTATCATGCTAATAATGTTTTAAGTATTAATCAAAAGATAATTTGAGAACAAAATTACACCCTTGGGAAAATTTCATTTTATTTCTTCCACAATTTCATTAGCCTCCCTTCATATTATACATAATCGGGTAAGCGTTATTAAAAATTGGTTTTGTCAGGTTTGACTCCTGCTATTACCTTGTTATTAATTTATTTATTAAATATTCCGTACTGGCACCAGTTGCAATATGAAACATACATATAAAAATTATATACTCCTATTAAGTGATGTAACTAATTTCAGTGTCCTCACATAGTTTTGACAACAGCCAAATGCTATAATTTATTATTTATTTATTGTTGTTACTCCGTTGTTAAATTGTTATTTATTTATTTTGTACCAACATACGTTTTAAGTAGTAGTTGCACCGTTCAACTGCTATTTTGTTTGTTTTGTTTTTGTTTTGTTTGCCCGCAGTTCACTGTGGTTAATACCAGAAACGATGTAACTGAACTTCAGTCTTAAATTTGGTGATATAGCATGAGTTTACATGTTTCAATTTATGTGGAATAAAGCTGCAATAAAAATTTATTTTTAAATTTTCATTTGTTGTAATTGTGTTTTGCATATTTCTGGCAGTCATCATTAATCATCCTTTGCTACTACTAGGTAAATCCAAGTTATTATTACATACTTCATCATTCTTGCAAACATTTACTCATTATAAACGCAGCTAAGTTCGCACCTTCATAATTTAATGAAAGCAGTAAAAACAAGTGAAAATAAAATGGTGGAACCCCATCCATTCCCTTTCCCGAAAGCCTTTAATAAGCATTACTATATGTAATTGTACTCTTAACACCGATCCATTATTTACTCAATATCAAAACAAAGTGTAAACAACACGATTCTATAAGAATGCATAATTATCCAACCAAATATAAACAACGTATGATAACGCGCGAGCCAACAAATTGTATGCCCTGTTATAGAAACACAGACATGGGTAACCTGAGTTTATTGAATGCACGATTATTACCACCATTGCCACCATACAATCAAAGAAGTGAATGATTAAGCACAAATTAACTACTGATCAACAGCAATGCAAACATTCCAGAGTACATCCTTTACTATATAACCGCCCCTTTGAAACATCTTTAGAATAACACTTTCACAGGTTTCACTCACAAGCTCCACAATATGCAAATGAACAATCCTATGTTTACATAACAATGTTTTGATGATCAAACAGTACAGACGTTTTATATACTATTCAAGGTAAATAAAGATTTACATGTATTTCACAGTTTAATAGCTGACAATTCTTGTATGGCTTAAAGGATGTTGCAAATTGCTTTAATGCAGAAAGTTTAATACGTAGTAAGGAACTATATTCGTTTACTGAATATGCACTAAATTCGATAATAATTATTGCTACTAAACCAGGCTGATGATTTTCAGTATACTTACACAAAAAGTCTAAATTACAGTGAACGTGAACAATCATATTCGGTTCCGGGTTATATAAATATAATACTTGCACATGACTTACTTCGGTTCAAGATTTCACTTCATCATTGGATTACGAAGATGTAGACTTCTAAAATTGCATGCAAAAATGACATTGAACAACAAACATAACAGAGCAACAACAGGCTTGTACAACCAGTTGAATCTCGACGGAAGCGTAGATGAGTACAAACTATACCACTATCTAAGTTCAGAGGCATCATAATATTAGTGGAGCCACTCTAATTTAAAATGGGAGCTGGCAATAGATGAAGGCTACGGAAAGGAATTCGCTGTCATAATGACCATCAAGTACATACAGATAATAGGTTTGAGCATGAGAAATGCATTTCTCAGACTTGAATTTACCTGCAAGACCATAACATGTCCCATACGGTAATCGCATTGAGCTTCCTAGTAATTTTCTCGTGATCAGTAGATTTGCATTTGTGATCAGCAAAAACCAATGAATCGCCTACTAATAATACAATATGCTAAAGGCAACGAATTCAAAATACATTGCCTAAGAGAAAATACATGTCACCTTAAAGTATTACAAGCCTTCAACGTTTTAAAGTGTAGGCGAATGCGCTTGCATACATAATAACGATATGCAGTAACCCCCTATGTACGGCCTTGAGTAGTACGTTCGGTAAATGAAAGTTAATGATAACATTAAGTTTCAACCATGACTACCCAATTCTACAAAATTACGTGACATTTTTAAGCCCCAGGATAGCCTGGTTAAAGAAAAACAATGAAAAAATACAAGAGCTTGTTCACCTCACCTCCCATTATGAATATGAATCAAAAGATTTAAGACTCTAACCATACTTTTAAATGATTTTGCCTAAATACACGTTTTATTGAAGCATACGGAAATTACTCCGAGAACCAGGAAGGTACGGCGCAGCATTTGTATATATTACTTTCTACGTAATATAACAATCCAATACTACTTCAGACAAAAATTAATTTGTAGTTAAGATTCTTTAAGCCCTATAATTTTAATGATTTCTCCCATAACACATCTTTTTGGTATGTCTAAGGATAAGTCAAAGAAATTTGATTTATCAGATTTCTTTATGTAAAAAACTTTATACTACACATACCTATATATTGAAAAGTTATTACTACCGAGTTGAGAATGTTGCATAGTATCAAACATACGTCATAAATACTTGGATCCAACTGCCATCATAAAAGGAAAGCAGTATTCAACGGGATGTGCAATCATTTTCAAATCATCTTAATTCATAATTTCACAGCCCAGAAGCTGAAGTTAGAAAAAGCTCCGTGTCATTGTATTTGAAAATTGACTGAATCTATTGGAATTCACACATGCATGCTCATATCTGCACTACGTTACGTCATGTGAGCAGAAACATACTCAAGTATACCTTCCATCAATTCCACGAGCCACGAAGTTCATTCTCGGACATACCATCCTGCTGCATCCATGTACATGTGCTACACTTAAATGCTTCACATTGTCAATTCTGCCGGATTAAACCTACGCTGTACTAAAACAAATTTTCTAATTTCATATCTTGAACGAAAGCAAGAAAATCCTAGACAAATAATTTACAAGGCCTTATACAAAAGTTTTTTTTTGGCACAAAAGGAGACAACATTTAGAAAGGAAGGGAGTCTTTTCCGCATAATTTTGCTTAATCGGGTATAGCCTACTCCTTTCATTACAGCCAACATAACATGTGAATTAACGTAACTGTTGTGTGCATCAAAACGGAGAGGAAAATTTTCCAACTCCATCAATATGAGTGCATAATGCCGTCAAAGGATTCGCCCAGCTACTACACTATACATGAGAAAACGAATCACTCTGTACATCCTGAACGATTAGCTGATAGGTGTTAAATACATCTACACATATTCAAGCAATACTCAAGACTATGAATAGCTACATTTAACTCTACACCCAATGTCAACATTACTGTAAAGAACATTCACTTGTCAATGTATGTACACTGCTGGGGCACATGTATACAACACAAGCGTATTACATTACAACCGTAACAATCTTAGCGAGGAAGCATGACTAAATACAAGGTGGGGCTAAACGACGGAAAATGTAAGTGAAAGAAAGACAATAATTTGAGATAGTATCATGACCATTTGCGTATTAGATGAATGCATGAGTAATTGTCTTCACGTGAATAATAAATTATCTGGCAAAATATTTACCTACAATGTATACGCCACCTCTAACAATCCCCATTGACAAATTTATTTCATTTATATCGAATCTAATGTGCTTACTGCTTAAACATGAATACAGGTAGCAACGTCCGTCTTTTACACCTAGAGCTTCCGAATCCGGAACAAGTCCTCCTGAGTGGCGTCAAGTAATGTTTATTTTGTAATGAGCTGTGAATACGTTACACACAGCTGATATAGTAGTATATGGCATTGCAGGAAAGACTTCTAAAAACGATGAGATTAAATTTAATTTCAACAATTTAAAGTTGATCTACCTTATTTTATTATCACCTTGTGCGAAAAATAGATGACGAGCATTTTTTATGCACTCTCTAAGACTAACATTCTTGTGTGCTCTAACTCGAAAATAGTATCTTCCAGTATGTACAATCAGAAAAGACAGGACATAGAAGTTTAAGTTGTAGACAAAACACTACATATGACAAAATAATCAATGAAATTACTTTTCTTCTGGACAATAACGGAAATCAAAGATTTATTTTAGTTTCGGATCTAATTTCTCCACACAATATAAGGTATTATAGTACTTCATGTGACATTGCATTACTAAATCTCACCATACCCCATCAATGGTTTTTCACTACTCGTTACTCCAAGTTTGATGATTTCGCAGATATACTATAACCTGTAACTGCTTCGAATCTATAGTAACTTTAGTAAAAATTTAAACACCAAAACATGATAATCAAGAATTTTAACGTTATTAAAAATAAGAGGAACTACGAAAGTCATACTTGCTGCCCGTTATGATTTTCCATTTATGAGAGCAACGTATGTATTGCATTAACAATAAGACTACACGAACGAAAATGATTTACCTACTACAGAACTCAAGTGAGGAGTACGCGAACGTACTAACTCACGCAAACTTAGACATTTCCGAGGAAAATATATATGACATTTACAACTCAATATGAATTATAGAGGCAGTTTATGGTGAAGCGAAATGTGAAAATATAACTTACCCGCAATCGGCGATCTTCAACACCCCAAACTCTACACGCAAAATCAGATGAAGATGCCAGAATTAAAGTCCCTGCTGTCTCAAAATCTACACTTAAAATTGCTCCATTGGATCCGGTTAAAGTTCCACGCGGTTCTATTCCAGTATGAGTGTACTCCCAGATTTTCACTTTTCGGTCTGCTCCGCCTGTTCAATATATTTTTCCGATTTAATAAATAACCTCACTCCAGAGCCACACGTACTGTATAGTAGCAGTGAGGAGCAGTATCTCCTTAAATCATACTATATAATCATCGAAAAACTAGCGATACGTCGTTCAAGTAAACAATTGCAGCTGTCCCAAAACTTCATTATCGTATTTAATAGCCTGGCTGAATACGCAATAAAACGCTTATAACACAATACGTTTTTGAAAGTATAAAAACTTACCGGTTGCAAAATATCGAGCGTTTGGATTCCACCTAATAGCATTGACTTCGTTTTCATGTCCATCCTGCAATTAAGTATAATTTTTTTAAATACTGAATTATTTTCAAATGCACCCATTTAAAATCTTTTGGCATATTTCAAAAAAACATAAATCGTGCTATTACAAATATATGTGCCATGGTTTGAGGCAGAGCACAAAAGGTTGGTATCACTGGCATGTCCTCCAGGTTTGTCAAACTAGGCCTGTGTCCTGGTGTTGGTTTTTCGGCTGCCGCATCTTCAAGTTCCCGCTGTACTAGAGCTCGTTTGGTCCTTTAAAAACAGGGATTATTATTTAGGGCAGAATAATTTTTTTAAATGGAATGAAGAGAATTTACCTCATAAACTCTTCATTTTCTTTATTCATCACTTCTACATGCTGGTTTTTAATTTCCATGTATCTTTGTAATAATTCTTGATATTCAGCAGCGGTTTGTCTATTTTTATCTTCTAATGTTGAAAAATTCAGTTGCAATACCGAGTGCTCATCGTGAAGCATGGCGATTGTAGCTTCATGTCTAAAACACAATTGAAGTTTAGATTATAAAAAACGCTAATTTAAATCAATCAAACACGTTCAGGTTCATATTTTTAAATTAAAAGAATGCACTCACTCCTGCAAACTACTTGATAGAAGTGCTTCTCTCTCTTCTAAATGATGAATTCGGGCTACATGTTCGTCATTCTTCATTCGAAGGTCGGCCAGCTCCCTTTCTTTCTGAGCAACTTTGTCAGTTAAGGATACGACTTGGGAAGCATGCTCACTCTTGGAGCGAAATAATTCTGTTAACTCCTCTTGCAGTCGCAATATCTGTAGGTAGACCCGATAAACATAGACAATTAATTACAATCCACAATATTTAAATAAGTAAACCTCACTACCCACGTAATTATGACGGAAAGTAAGTACATCACCTTATCCCTGTCTTCAGTTCCATTACTCTTGTCCCGTCCAGACCCTCCAGGAACATGCATTTGCATGAGTCGTATATTTTCATCATGAAGTGCCGCCCAGTTTTCAAACAATCGTTCATCTGAAACATCAAAACACAAGATTTAGAATTTCCTCCTCAATTAATCCTTCTTACAAAACATCCGTCAATGTTACACAATTGTGTAATACTGACTAATGTTTTTAATCCCCGTTATTTATCAAAGAAAAAAAAAGAAAATCCTCATGAACAATTATACTTACGGTGCTTAAATAATTCCGTAAACACTTTTTCCTTCCTATCCCTGTCCTGCAGCTTTTGCAGAATCTGAGATCTGAATTCCCCCGACCAGGTGTTCATTCTGAACCACACGGGACTCGGCCAGAAGAGCAAATTCTCTGAAATTCTATAGAGGAATGCAAAACAACAACAAATCGTTTTAGCAACTTGCAGAAACGTATATTACAGTAAAATGCACATCTGAGTAAATGACTTCATCACGAGCATTTATACACCATCCAGACGACATAGCATGAAATAATTTAATAATACAAATTCTTTAATAATCAAAATGCAAAAGCTTAAATAAAAAATATAATAATTAATTAATACCCCAAAAAATCACAAATACAGAAAGCACGTGATTATACAAAAGTACCTGTTTAGACGGTCGGAAGGTTTATAAAAATAAAGGACAACAGTTTCTCATTTTAACTTGTTCCTAAACTGGATGAAAAAGGAACGGCGCTTTAGAAATGCAGGTCAGCTGCTCGTGACACTGGAGAAAAACGGATGTCAACAATCTCAAAAACGTTGAGTGGGGAAAATATAATATATAAAAACGGTCAAAAAATACTCAAGAATTGCAATCATTGAAGTTATGTATGAGTTGAGAGTATAAGGATATGAAGGTATAGGAAAAGGTTTTGGTTGGAAAATCCCTCACTTTCAGTCACACGATGCAATATTACGCACATGGTTTCAAGGATAAGCAATTGTGAGGTTCCAACAAAGTTCGCGGCATAGTTGAGATTTCATCAAAGTCACTCGTCATCTGCTCTGCTCGATCCTCTCGTACATTTCCCTCACCTCTCATAACTTCACACAAGTTTAACCCAAATTAAATTGGAAAGTTTATATAATTTACTTTAATTATTGTATATAGCTATTTTTTGTAATATTTAAATAAATTAAAGGTGAATTTACTTTCCAAGCTGGCTTATGTCATACTTTTACGTATTTTTCTCTGTAAATAACCAACTTTTTACAAATATTTCTGGAAACCAGTTTATTGTGTTGGCTGTAAATATTTCGCTCCAATAATTTCTAAAGATTTCTTATTCTTAAAGGCTGTTTGTCTGTTAAGCGAAATGTTTCGATTTCGATATTTCAATATTGTTTTTCGAATTTTTCAGACATGAACTTTTGGGAAGATTGTAAACGTTTGTGTGTAAAGAAATATTTATAAAATTTAATAATAAAAATTATTTAAATTGATTGGAACAGAATTTTTCTAAATTCTTTAAATAAATGGGATACAATATCAAGAGAAACAGTATTCAAATTGATGGGGAACATTGTCAAAAATAAAGAAAAATTATTTAAATTAATAGGAAACGTTACCAAGAATTTAAAAAAATACTAAGATTATGTAAAATTGATTAGTAAGGTTACTTCAAATCGAGCAGATTTTTAAAATTAATTGGAGATTATTTTTATTTGTTTTGAATATTACTAATATATTATTAATTATTAATAATCAGTTCTTTCCCTAATATCATGTACGATGGGAAATGTTCTTGAAAGCGATACATCTTCCTTATCAGATAATGACAATGAAGAGACCTTATTGGCAGGTGCTGATACTGAAATATTTCGTAATTTGTTGTGGGTTTGGATCTCCTAAGGGAATAATAAGTAGTAATTTAGTAAATATGAGTAAAGTTTGTAATTATCGGCAACTATGAGGAGATTTGAAGCTGTGTTTCTAATAATTAGTTTATAGAATATTGTAGTTTCTTTATAATATTTGTTACTTTTTATATTATTTGTATACTTTTATATTATTGTATACTTTTTATATTATTTGTATACTTTTTATATTATATTATTTGTATACTTTTTATATTATATTATTTGTATACTTTTTATATTATATTATTTGCATACTTTTTATATTATTTTGTGTACCTGTGTGCGACATTTTTGGAACGCTTTCATTTTGGTATTCTCGTAGTCACGGTTATTGCGTGTGTAATATGTCTTCTTGCTTTTGAAATTAGTATTAGTTGTTAGGAGGGGTTTTAATTGAGTGTAATTTGTATTGCAGGAGAAACTAGAACCCAAGGTGACGGGATGGAGAGCGAAATTGCAGTTGTAGCAAATGGTCCGGATGGTGAGGAAATAATATACATATAATTTTATGATAATTTATGTACATTAATGTGTATGTGTACATTTATTTACTTTCTTTTGGTTTGGTAATTTAGCATGAAATATTTTAATCAAATGTTTTTTGTTGTCTTGCAGTCAATCACAGTGCTGCTAAGAATGTGACACCAATTGTAAAATTGCCAGTTGTTTTTCAAGATGTGACCGCTGTCGCTCCTCAAGTGGCCTCTAATTCTGTACCTAATTTAAAGAGCAGCGTGCTCAACGCAATACCTTATCAGAGATTTACTTTACCGGATCGGGAATCTCCGAAGCAGTTGCCTCCACGAGATAAGCTGATTGTGCTGAAACCTGCCAAACTTCCTGATAAACCAGTGGATCAGAACAGTAACAATGCCTATAATAAACTAGCCTCTGCACCCACCAAGCAAAGGTATGGATTGAGCTATGAGTTGGAAAGCTTTAGTAACATCTCTCTAAAAATATTTAATCCATGTTATAAGGATGAATCTACATAAACATACCTAATCAAACAGTACATAATAATGGATTGGTTTTGTGTTTCTCACAGAGAACCAAAATTTGTGCCTTATGAACCCTACAAAGGAGCCACACGATCGATGACAGAAGATGATTCAATTAAATCACATTCCAGGAAACCATCATTGGGTTCATCAAATTCCTCGGGTAGTATTAAGTTGTCTAAGGCGGAAATGCCTCAAGTAAACCATGTACCTATTAGCAACGCCAGCTTCGCCTCTGAAAATGGACCACAAAAATGTTGTTCTCAAATACACCCTGAAAGGGACATCAGTTCAAAGCACGGGCATTCAGAGATACTCTTAAAAGAAAGGCTCAAAATTTACGAAAAGGATATTAACGAACTTCGTACTGAAAATACAAGATTGAAGAAAATGTTAGTTGATTCTTTATCTGGATTCGGCTCTCCGCCATCTGGAGATATATCGCAAAGATCATTTCGTATTGATACTAGGAACAGCTCCATGTCAGAATCCGTTGATAATCTTTCGGATGAAATCGAAGTGTGGCGTTCCAAGTTTTTGTCGTCTTGTGTTCTTGTGGAACAATTAACCAAAGAAAATCAAGACTGGAAGTGCAAGGTCAACTCTGCTGTTGAGCTCTTCCGTGAAACAAAACAAGCTGCAGACGTTGTCCTCACACCTGTTCTTTTTGATAAAATTAATGCATGGCTACAACAGAGTCGCGATCCACGACGATCTTCCGAGTTAGAGTTGCCTTCGTTCTATCAAGACCATGATATTAGCAATTCTGACCCCCCAACGAGTTGACGCATAGGATTTAGGTCTTTCTACTTTCCAAATGTCATGGGAAGTATTAATGTTAATACATTTGGTTTTGTTCAAAAAATAATAATTGCGAATTTTAAATAAACATTTTATAAACATGGTTTAAGGCAAAATATGTTGAGCGCTTTGGAGTTTTTATTCTTCAATGTTCATTAAAAATCTCATGCAATCCTATAAGATATGATTAAATATAGTTGATATCCACAGCATTGCTGAGTAATTTCGTGCAATAAATAAGGAAGTGTTAGCAATTTGCAATCTGCGATTCTTGCCTCATTTGAGTTTGTAAATATGGGAATCTATTATTCGGGTGTATTCATTGCTGGCAGTAAATTATTCAATGCCGGAAATCATGTAGAAAAAATAATGATAATTTATTCCATAATGTCTCTTTTGTCTTTTCACATTGACCGTGGGGTGATGAATCTGGGGTGATGCAATACAATAGATTGTCTAAGTAACTAAGTACATAGAGTGGTATCAAATTAAATTACAGATACCTACCTAGGTTTATAATTGAAAAATTCCAGTTAAAAGTTATTATTTACATCACTATCAACACTATCAAGTATCTATAATATTTTTAGACTTCATTCTTGCCAACTAATATTTTTAAAGCCAGGTAGAAACGTTCTGAAAGAGTTTTAATGAACGTTGTAATCTTCTAATATGCAAATTAAGTGCACTGCGCGCAGATGCTGCCAGTGCCAAGGATGTTTTAATGCTCCTAGGAGGTGATATATTTAGAAGATGCTGCGGTTGGTAAAACATTTAGTGTTCTTTTGTAGCTTTCGTCGATGTTTATACAGTTGATCCGGCTTCCGGCAGCACGTTTACCTTGTGTGAAAATATTTTGCGCTTGAAAGTCATTAAACGAAAGAAGTGTTAGAACTTCATCAGGTTAATTGTAAATCTTTAAGGCGTTTACTACATTGGGTTACCATTTACCATACTAGTTCCTTTAAACTAAAGTGCGTGTACATGCACGGCGTTCACTTTAATACGTCTATAGTAAACAATATTCAATATTTTAAACTTCAGGTACTGTGTTTCCGTTCTTCCAAAACCTTAAAACAAGTTCTGAAACATTATCTTTAAATTCCGAATTATATTTTTGTGCTCGTTATTTTCTTCTAATTTAAAACTTTCCCGTTGAGTTTTGACAGATTTTAATTTTTGTTCCAAATAATACGGGATATTACCATGTCATGAATTTTTTAGTGGATTTTACTTTGACAGTCAACAGTTGTGAATGCTGGCAGTTTAGTTCTTCTGACTTTAAATGTCAATATTCTCATTTAGTACAAAAATATAAAAAATGACAGGTGTTTCATACGTAACTTTAATGCGAATTATTTATTAATTAAAAAATTTTAAATTATTGGTTTCCGTATTGAAGGTATGTTTTACTTAAAATAGTAATACTTTTACTATCTTTATAAATAATTTTATTTTCATTTATAATTTTCTGTGCACGGTTTCCCAATCACAAGTTAAATTAGAAGTATAAGTGCCATACATAGAACACGGAACACGGCGGTATCAGTGAAATTAAGTTTGCTTCCCTCTGTACCGACCGTTGGACACGATTTCATGTATTTTTTCTAACATATAGTCTTATTACCCATGAAAGATATTTTACATTTAACCCATTTAACGTGTTTCAACCCCATGCTTTAAACTTAAAAAAATTGTGCTTGTAATGCTGGTAGCTGGTATGCTGTTTATGTCATGAATATATTAAAACTTTAACACAGATGATATTGAAAACCTCGAGGAAATTGTCAAATTGGTATGCAGATAAGAAATCAGAATAAATTGCTTTGTAGTTTCCTTGAAACCTTGTCAAAAATTTCAAATACTAAAAGTAGTACCTACCTACATTGATTAAATACTTGAGATCTTGAAACACCCCAAACCTTGTCAGATTATTAATACTGCACACTTTTAGTAGACGCCGCATGTCTAAAATTATCTAAAATAATATAATGCATAGCAGTAGCACTCTATATATTGTTTATTTTGTTCAATAATTTTGAGCTTTCACTATCAAGTAGTGATATATATGTACATATAAAATACTCATGCTCTGTGATAATGAATGCCCCAAATTATTGAACCAAATAAACTGAATCGATTTATCAAGCCGCATCACGGCATCACAGTGTTATTTCTTCCAAGGGAGATGAAATTCATTGAATGCCTCCGCTTCCCTATAGACTTGAGAATGTATTAAGCTGTAACGTAGAGGATGTGAACAAGAAGTAAGTTTCTCCATGAGGAGGAAAGGAGGATGTGCTGGCAATCTTTTAAAACTCTATATCAACAAAGATTAAATTGAACTTGATCTTTACGGAAATCTGGTTCTCGCACATGCACCCGACAGGCTTCTGTCAGCTATAAAGTCTTGCTGAACGCTTCCTTTCTTCCTCTATCAACCTTTTAGAACCAATTCAACCTATTTAATTCAAGAGCAAAACCACTGATTGGTGGCAGGGTCTCATGGTGCAAACAGATTCTCGTCGAAAACCGCTTGAATATATTGCACTTAATTTAAAATCCTCGTCTATAATTTATCATTCGTCTGGATTGGAGCCAAAAACTGGGACATCAATAGTATAGCTATAGGGTTATGTGCAATTTTTCCACATCCGTTTATTTATCATTCCTTCACCCCAACATTCACTTATTCTTAATTATTCATGAAAGATTACATCACATTTTAACCACAATGCTATATAAAATTTCTCCTGGCTCAAAGACTCCTTTCTCCTTTAACGAGACGATTGGGTCATAAAAAATAAATGAGAATCTATTTTTGCTTCCTATATAGTTCCAAGCTATTCAGAGACCCAACTCTTTCAAACTGAAAAGTTATCTGTTCAGAGGTCGGTGATAATATTTGTTACCAGTGTGCGTTTTTGGTGGTTGTAACGAGTTTTGCCACCACTGCACTGCATAGTGTCAACGTCAAATCCTAATAACAACCGGGAACATGTCAATAAACTGAAGGAATAAACTACTAATAACTAATCTAAAGTACTGTAATATAAAGGACTAAATGTTATATAAAGTAAACAGTGTTTGTTATTGTTACCACATGTGTACACTAAATTAACACTGGTTTCGTGTGTTCCCATGTACTTTAGACAGCCCCCAGTAAGTACATTAGACAAGCCTTTTGGTTTGTTTGTTTGTTATAATGGTTCTTTTTAATGGTTTATGGTAGTAATGTACAAGGAACTTCTTGTTGGGGTAACTGGAAACATCGTATTGCAAAATCTGCATCATTATCCGCAACATGGAGTATAGCATGTGGATATGTACATATGAAGAGGTGCATATATATACTTCAATAAGCCAAAAAACTATTACATGCATGCTTTTCACCTAATAAAAATAAGTTCTGATGGGTTAACAAGGGATAGAGAAATTCCACCTTTTTCTTTAAAAAAAAAATGCAAATATTTATAACGGAATTATTTATTATTACGGTCCGAGAGTGCAGGATAAGGATACTTAAAAAGGGAATATCTGTGGAATTTGACACCCACGCAAGGGTAATAAACGCCTATAAAGGATATCCCACCGGCATAGAAGCATGCTCCAGAGCCTCAATATGAAGCCTGGTAATTCTTTCTATGCCCAGTTTAGTATTGAATCTTGTACCGCCAACTTTTGAGTTCTTTGATGCAAACCCCAGACACACCCATTACGAACAGGCATCAACATGACTGATTTTTATAATTGAATTTTAGGATATTTACTAACTGGAATCGGCAGGAATTTGAATTTCAACGTATTACTATTTTGTACCGTGTCAGTGAGTATATTCGTAAATAATACTTGCATGGTAAGTCATTTATTTGACATTGAAATTAAATTAAGACTGCGTTAAAAAACTGTTGTAATCCGTAGCAATAAATTAAAATTGATTGGTTAGACGAGTACAAATTAATTTATATCTCATCAAAGCGTAATAATAGTAATTAAAAAAAATAATAATAATGATAATACGTTGTCTATACTTTCAGTAATCATGAATGTATCCAGTTGATGTCAAAACTGTTTTCCTGAGTGTACCTTATTTTACGTAACTGCTACTCTGTGAGTTTCTGCAAGTATGTGCTGCAAAACTGGTGTTCGCAACCCTCTGTAATTTTATATTGTTTACATTTATTTGGCCGCACAAACTCTGATCGAATTGAGTATGGGCGTTTCTATTGAAAGTCATGGAAGTAACTTGTATTTCGTCTATTTTAGCTTGGAGATGGAAATGAATTAGAAACGCGTATGTAGTTTGACGGACAAGTCAGTTCTCATCAGTTCTGTTATTTACGGCAAGCCGACTCCCCAAAAAATTGTTGCAGATCTGTTTTTCGTTACCGGTATTTTCCTCTGTTGCTGAAACGTTTGTGTGTTCGTGTGTTGTCCACAGTCGTCATCAGAAATATGCGTTTATGACCTGTTTTGAATCCTGTTCTGTTCGGATTAAAGTGAACAAGCCGTAATAAATGTTGTGGTCAGTCCGACAATGGCATTCTAATAATTTATTCGAAAGTGTCAGTACATGAAAGTAATAAGAGAAACGAGTGAATGACGATAAACGTAGCCATGGCTGATGATGAAGTTCTCTTTGATGATGTATATGCACTTTGCGAAGTCATTGGGAAGTAAGAACTCATTTTTACTAAGTAGCATATCTCTGCTTCATTAATATTACACTGCTTAATAAATGAGTACATTTTTTTGCAATCAAATACGCATGGCTTCATCATCTTTTTTCAAACATCACTGAAATGTCGTTTTAATTTCTTTGTTAATAATAAACCGGAAGACGTATTTCAAATTTCAATTCCTCATTAACCCTCAAACAAAAACAACATAAAAAGAGCATTCAGTTGTAGTAACTTTTAACACTTTATATATAAGTATCTACATCAGTCGTATTTTAATTTTTACCAACATTTACCGGCTTCGGTTTTATTAGACAAATTACATGTATTGGTCTGATCACATATTACATTCATACACGAGAAACTTTGAGATCACTAAAACCTGCTAAATGTTTGGCATTTCATTGACATCTCATATTTTCGTTTGCCATTTCCTGTATGTTTGAAACATTGTAAAGCACACTTAGTGTTTTTGTCTAAAAGGGGTCCATACAGTGTCGTAAGGAGGTGTATACATCGGCAAACTGGGTGCCAATTCGCTGTGAAAATTGTGGATGTCGCCCGGTTCACGTCGAGCCCAGGCTTCTCCACAGAAGATCTCAAGCGTGAAGCTACAACATGTCACATGCTCAAACATCCACATATCGTGGAACTCCTGGAAACCTACTCATCCGATGGACTGTTGTATATGGTTTTTGAATTGTAAGAAGACGCTGTTTGTTTTCATTGAGTATTTATGGTTGGAATGACATTTAAAGGTCTATTGTTCTGTATTATGACAGTATGGATGGCATGGATTTATGCTTTGAGATCGCCTCCAGGGTCACTGCAGGTTTTGCTTACAGCGAAGCAGTTTCTAGTCATTATATGCGGCAAGTCTTGGAAGCCATTAAATATTGTCACGACAATGACATCATTCATCGGGATATCAAACCACACTGCGTTCTCTTGGCCAGTAAAGAAAATTCAGCTCCTGTCAAACTAGGAGGATTCGGGTTAGCTATTCAACTGGCATCGGAGCCAAATAAGCAAAAAATCAAAACTGGTCGAGTGGGAACACCACACTTTATGGCACCTGAAGTTGTATCTCGTGAGCCTTATGGGTAAAACTATATATTCTTAGAATATTTGTTACTGCTATCAATTACAGATAGAAGTATACTTGTCTTTCCTTCTGTAATCATGATGGTGCGATCTGATCAGGAAACCGGCGGATATCTGGTCAGCGGGGGTTCTGCTACATCTTCTTCTCAGTGGAACTCTGCCTTTCATTGGAACCAAAGACCGATTGTACAATCAAATTTTGGAAGCACAAATCGACTTGGATGCTCCACTATGGGACACCCATATTGGGGAAGATGCCAAAGATCTTCTCAAGAAAATGTTGACACGAGACCAGGACAAGAGAATTACTATTCACGAAGTTCTATCCCACCCGTGGCTCAAAGTAAAATGCGTCAACCAAGCTGTTGACTAAATAGTCTTTGATAAATGAGATTACTGTTGTCTGATATGTTCCAGCATTTCCTATAATGTGAATGGTTCTATTTACAGGATAGGGATAAATGTCCCAGAAACCATTTGTACGAAGTAGTGCAAAATCTAAGAGCTTTCAATGCCCGACGAAAGCTCAAAGGTGCCATTCTTAGTGCAGTTTCCTCACCACATTGGAACACAGTATGTGCCGAACCTTACGATGCTGGTGGCAACGACCAATATACTGCTAATGGTAAGTTGTATACCTATTACTTCCAGATTTTTGTCCTTGTTCCTGTACTTTCTGTTTAACTCACGTCGATATATATGACTTTGGAAGGGGCAGGGTAGTATAAGTTATGATGTATAGACATTTAGGATAAGAACAAAGTTAATTAATTTGGGGATACTTGCGTATCCGAACCGGATATTCTTGATATAGTTTTCTGTTACAGTTTGACATGCCAAAATATATGGGGATCAAGGTTCTCATTATGTGAGCCAACTAATACAAAACTATAGCATAGGCGACAATGGCCACATATTCCGAATCATTTGTTTTTGTGATACTGCTGGCTATTTTATACACCCCGATTTTGTTTTTTGCTATACCCATTCTTTCATATTATGGTTATGCTTTTCTGGTAAGAATCTTCGATCCTTCCTTGTTCATAGTTTTCGTTCGCTTTACCAACAGCGCCTCTTTAATTAAAATTTTAAATTGAAATGTAAATGAGATTTCTAGTGAGAAGTTTTGCGCTGGTATAAAATTCCATCAGAGAAAGATTGGTTCCTTTGAAAGCAAAATCTCCTGACATGTTTCATGATTTAAAATGGGTTACAGGGATAGTAATTGGAGATATCAAATCTTTATTTCGTAGCAAGCTTTCGAACTACAAGTAAGTTCTCCGTTAGGTTAATTTTGACTCTTTGGTATGTTTTTAGGATGAGAGAATCCTTGTTGATTTCCTAATGGCTTTAAACAAAAATAAATAATGTATTAAAATAGTGTTTATTGGTTTTCATTGCCGTGTATTTTAATCTAATAAACGAAGTATTATCCACTTAAAGTGGTGTCTTTGCGAATTCCAATTCAAGAAATAGAAAAATTAAACCTGAAGAAATTCACTAACTCGCTATCATCAAGCATATTTGAAATCAGTGGAGTACGTGGTTAATTCGAGCAATATTTGGTATTTATTGCCGAGCTTTCGTTTACAAGCTGTAAACATCTTCAGGGCGATGAGACGAATGGAGTATAATGATATTGAGATTTACAAATATTTCTACTTCTTTAAGATAACTCGCTATCATTTTTTCTTATTTTAATCTGAATGGATCTTCATTTAGGAAACAACACACTCCAGATCAAAGGCATCGTTATTGAGCTAAAAGTGGTCTCTCAGTTGAATGGGGATACATTCAACTATTTGGCACTTGAGTCTCTGTATATAATTTACTGTATAGTATAGAATCTATAGAAAGTTTCTTATTAATTTGCTACTAACTACTGTTCAAGAAGCCACCTTTAATCAAAGCTGTATACATATTAGTCACACAATATTTGTTGAATTCAGGCAATATAAAGACAATTAAAATAATTTTGTTTTCAATATGTATGTATGTATACGATTACGGGTGAATTAAACAAAATTTAATAGTGCATATCATTGCATGCCACTTTTGAGGGAAATTTTTCTACCCAGGCATCGGTTCGGTTTGCGCTAGTGAAAATAAATAAAGCATATATTTTAATAGAATATTGTAATTTCGAGTTCCAGTATATAAGAAAATCCATTAAAACCTGAATAGGGAATGTTAAAATATTGGAGACTATATAAACAAATTATAGAATTCTTCATGTATGGAGTCTCATGCCCGGGTTGTTGTTAATAAACTTGTTTTATGCTCTGTGATAACTATTTCATTGTTTTCCAGCGGTTTCATTGATACTAGACACACTTGAAGATATGCAACTGCTAATAACACCTCGTAACAGCAGCTTACCTCCTGGAATATTAAACGATACTAAGCTTTCATCCATCCTTACTATTTTCGACATGATCTCTACGGGTAATCTGTCATGCGGTAAGATTCCCCTACCGGATGCAGTGGACACGTGTCGCGATGTTCTGGACATCGTTCTCGACTCGTTAGAGACGAGGGAAACTTCTGATGTAGCGCTCACCCAATTGGAACAACTCCGTTTCCTTTTGTCACAACCACACTTTCAGGTATGTTCAATCCACATCATTGCTGCTTATCTTGACTTTGTGTTACTAGATTTTAGAATATTCCAATCTCAACAGTTTTACTATTTTCCTCGAATCTGTAAACAACGTCAAGAATCTTTTATAAGATTGCATCAAATATCGCTTTTGTTTTCCCTTGAAAACCGTATTTCCAGTGATAAATCAACGAGAACAAAAAACAGTGCTTCTACCCAAAATGAATGCCTTTTCTGCTTGCTCTTTAAAAATTTCTTGCCTGGTTGCCATATAGTTCGTTTTGAAAAAAGTCACTCCTCGACGTATCGACCGTTCATATGTACCCACATTATCATGATGTTCTTTCTTTTTATTCATATTATTAAGTCCATTATCCAGAAAGAAGCAGCGTAATGGTCTAATTCAGATTTACGACATTCAATGGAAGTAGAAAAGGCTTGTACATGTCTGAGAACTGGAAGGTGTTGAATGCAACCTTAGACAGTCACTTTCTTATTCTAGCTTAATTGATTCCCTCCTGGATTATGTGCAATACTTTTCAGTCGTCTCTTTTCATTATTGGCGTGCACATTGAGGTATAACCTCTTCAACTTTGCATCAGGTTACACTTATAATTCATCTTGATCTGTAGCTCGATCAATGGAGATCTGCGCTGAGGTTACCATTCTCCTGTGGATACAAAAGAACAGTATCTGTTTTGAAATCTATACTCTAAGCACGCGGGTCGCTTACACATATTTTCAATTTATGGGTTTGCTAAAGATGTGTGTATATATACACACATTACATTTATGGGTTGGGTCTTTACGGCTGAGTATTCTGTAGAGAACGTAGAAAGAAGCGTGTTAGGTAGAAGTAGAGAGGTAGAGACGACGAATATGTGTGTGTCAAAGCCCGGGCATCTTCCAGCATCTCGTTTTTAGCTTTTGTTCATCGACCATTTCTAGAAAGTTGCGTAATTGTGTGGAATGTGTAGCCGTAATCAGTGTGGATGTAGCGACTCTAGTTGTGAACGCGCATTAAAATTGAAACGAGAAAACGCACTTGTCGTCTTCCCTTTGTCTTGTTGTTATTTTTTGTCTCAATTTCTACTGTGTAAAAGACAGGAGTAAAGAATACAAGCGGTGTATGAACTCTCATCTGGAAGTAGAGCTGTAAACCTTTATTATCCGAGACTTGACCGTTCCAAAGTAAGTTTTGAAGGTTTTTTCTTAAGGTCTTAACTCCGTGGTACTGAAGCCATCAATTTTTCCAGTACCGTATTTCACGGCCTATCGGCTTGAATGACATCATGTGAGAAAATCGGAGAGTAACAGCGAGGAAAATAGCGAAGCAGAATAGAACTCCTATGAAGTATAGTGTTGTAGCCGTGCCTCTGTCGAATCAAATAGTTCAGGCGTATATCATATGGAGAAACGCCGAGAAAAAAGAGAGCAGTAGTTGTACTGGTAGTCAACGTTGTGAGACTAAGTTGGATATCTTGTTAAGAACATGACAGAGAGTAGTACATCGTTCGTATTTATCAATACATGTAAAAATATATGTGTAATCTACGAGAATATAACTTTATCATGCTAGAATACATGCCTTAGTAGATGTATCTATTCTGAAATGTGCACATCATGATATTCTGCTTGAAAGAAGATACTATTTACGGAAATATATATTTATGTATCTATGTAATAATATAGGGAACTTTTATATTGGAAAGTTTTTTGTAGACCATGGGAACATATTCTCATGTGTTTTCTGGAATTTCGGCACATTGTATTATGTACACTTGTAAGTAGTTGCCAGAATGGATACAGCAGGTTCTTTTAGGAAATGGAGAAGCCTTCACCAGTAAACTATGTTTGTATGCCACATACAAAACATGCACACAAATAAATATGTATTTCCGATAGGGCCCGTTGCCTTCTTATCTCATTTCGATTCCGTAATAGAAATGATGGTGATGCGATCCGCATTCGAGGAGGAAGATTCCTTTAGTCATCTCTCTCCAATTCTGTTCCGAGTCCGCGCTTTGGTTCACGTCGAACCCTCGTCAAGTCTTAATGGCCATAATATGGATTCAGATTCGAGACATCATTTAAGTAGAAAGGATCTTACACAAATTTACCCAGTAAAATTGGCATAATCAGAATGTATAGACTCTAAGAAGTTGGGAGTTGAGACGAGAAAGAAGCGATGATTGTGGCCATTTCACTATTTGTACTTACTTGTACAATGCATGGTATTGGTCGTTGGAAGAAACCTTTACTCACCGATTTTATCCTCTTCTTTCTCTCGTCAACAGCAAAATCTTCACCGCGGTCGTAGAGTTTTGTCTATGTATCCGAGCCTGAAAATGTGCATAGGAAATGGTTTGAGTTTTATTATTAAAGAGCGAATTGAATGACACGATGGCCATTAGTCTGGGGTATGTGGATATTGAAATGTGGGTGTATGTACTATACTTTTTTCATTTCATGATACTTGTATATATTTTACTTAAAACTTATACTGTATCTATTTCACAGTCTAAGTTTTAAAAGTTTATAACAATTGTTACAACATGTAACACACAGTGTAGCTATATTATTATTACAGTATTTGAGTAAGAAATGGAATTTCTGCTCAATAAGTCGTTTAGGAAAAGTATTCTAATTTCAGTGATTCGGAAGGGAAAAAACTTTTTATTTTTGCATAGTTTTATTTTTTGGTTTTACTTTTGTTACCGTCATCGTCGTGAGAATGAAATTATTGTTTAAACCGTGTAATGTAAGGTTTTTTCATCTGAGAGCTAGCACATTTCTAAGAGTACTCGATAGTGGTCCTCTTTTGGACAAGTACAGAGTTTTGTAAAAGCCGTGGAATTTTCCCCGTAGCTCCTATGCCATAATACAGGAAAGAGAAAAGAAGTAGAGATAGAGCAGAGGAAGATAGAACATGCGTGGAAACCAGACGGATGTACCAATTCGTTATTGAATCACTTGTGCTCGCCTGAGCTTTACTGGCACATTCGTTCCCCAATCGCTCAAACATACGCTTTTCCTCGCAAAATATTTCTGTAGTGTCATTTCTTCTATTACAATCCATGTGCAACATTCTTGTTTTTTCTTTGGAGCTCCTCGAATTTTTAATAAACTGACTCATAAGCGACGACTTGCGCTGGTACTGCAGAAAGCATTTAGAACTCTATAGTCTTCCGTCGTACTATACTGTGTCGTTTTCTGTTTTGTTGCCGTATCCGGCCTGACATTGTTTGTTCTACTAAAAAATTAAATTGAGCAAGTTTTATGGTGTGAACATTTTTTTGTCAACTTGTCTTTTCCACCAACTTTTTCTTTTTAAATCTATCACCGTCAACTGTACGGAGTTATAGTGGCGTTGTAACAGAACTATTCTTGACAGAACTCGCTGTGCACTAAAAGTATTTTTGCTCTAGAAGAATTTTGTAGTATAGTACAAATAAAAAGAATTGATTTTGTGCAAAGTTTTTCTGATATTTTTTTTCTTGAAGCTACAACTGATTTTTTGTTGGAACCAAAACTGATACTTTCTGTTAATTTTCATCCGCCAATTCGTTATAAGTATACAGTGGAGCTGAAATTTTTTGTGAGAACCTTCAACAAGAGAACAGGAGTAGATAAGACGTGGGCGTGTAATTACTTTTCCTTGTACTGAACATATACATAACTACCTATATGTGAATGTGAATCTATCTGTGATTGTAACTTGATCTTCAGTAACTGGACTTGTATGGAAGCTGACTGACATTGGTTGTGGGTTTTCCACGTAGTAAATCGAAAACTCTTTATAGCTGCTCCATGCAAACCTACAATCTCTACTGTATGTTAGCATGGGAGTCAAAAAGCTTTGTGTCGACAGTAGATAAATTGTTAATATTTGAGAATTCAATTTGGGGAAATAACAAAAAATATAATGGCTGTCTCACATTTCAACTTAACCAGCCAGTTTCGAGGAACCGCCAACGCTAGTAGTACTTCCATATCGAATGCACTTCAGTCTGATTTTGATGGTTATCCTGTTAAATTTGATATTGTTGATTCCTGGTTAGTCAAACCGTGCTATGATCTTATAAGTTAACAATATATATTGTGTACCTCCGCAAGGATGAAGTGAAACTAAATTTCCAATGCAAAATGTAATTGATACAGCGAGAAAGGTTTCATTCGCAGCAAGTCCCTCCTTACTTGACGTAGTTATACTAATAAAAAATTGTCTGCTGGTTTAAAAGCATCGAGTAACAAACACCAGTGAATCCAAAGTGAAAATACACACAGACCTAAAAAAATTTATCAAAATACAAAGTTTTCAAAAAAAAATATAACTGACGAAAAGGGAGAACCTATAATATTCAATATAAGAACATGTTGACAGTCTGCGTGGAACAAACATTCAACCCAAAAGTTGGAGTATTTTTTATTTTGTTGAACCCTCTTTCAATGGAAAATTAAATGACCCTAGAGAACTCCCCAACTTTCCCTCTCTATCTGTCCTACATATGTTTTGGTAATGGTTGGAGAAAGACCAGTGTAAATCAAAGTAAATATACCAGGGAAGTATGGGGTCACATTCTGATAAAACAACTACAAACGAAGCATTCATTAGCACGGAAAGTAATGTATAATTAAGGAGGTGGTTTCCCATGGAAAGAGGAGTATAGAGCTGTTGTTCTTGCTTGACTAAACGCTGAAAGTTATAAATTTATTTTCTCTCTGTACCTCCAAAACCTTGTGTGTACTCGTTATATACTAATAGTTAAAAGGAAAGTCTATTTTTTGACGGACGACGACTAAGTCGGCGTTGGCGTGCTTTCAATCCGAGCCGCTCTGTAGTACATAACAAAGTACTTGAGATTTTGCTTCTCAACGGTGTGTGTATGCTGTGTGGGTGCTGAAATTGATCCGGAATTTAAATGGAGTACCCCGCTCCTTTTTATCACCCGGAGTATTTGGATTACGTCCCTCCGCCTTGTCCAATCCATAATCCAATGCCCAATGGTTACTTACCGCAGCAGCACCAACATCAGCAGCAACAGCAAGTTCAAGCACAGGTCCATCAACATCAGAAGCATCATCACCAGCACCATCATGCCCACCACCACCATCATCCACATCAACATCACCATCAGCACCAGGCAATCCTTCTAAATCACTATCACTCTGTTATATCACATTTTTATTTTTATTGTAGCATTATACTGATTTTTACGTGAAGCCAAATCCTATAAATTATGATTGTATGGGTCACGCTACTAAATAAAAGGTATATTATGAGAACGGGGTCTGACAAAAGAGACTTCCAAAGCTCTGGAAGCAGGCCATGACTTGGTACGTGTAATAGGTTCTGACTCCCGAGTTGCATATTGCATAAGAGATGAATACAACACTTTAACTTTGAGAAAGAAATCATATTTTGGTGCTGAGAGCTGACAGCAACAAGATGGTAATGATGTGTAGAGAACAAAATGATTTTACCCTAATTCAATTGAAAATACCACGTAAGTTAAGAGATTGCTTTTCTTCTTTTGCTCCTCTTCGTTCTTTCTTGTTCTGGTTGGAAAAAATAAAAATTGCATATTTTCCATTCTCCTACTAGACACACGTGTAGTGAACTGCTCACGATTTTGCACATGGGATGCAAAGAGTAGTATCGAGAGCTGTATGTATTGGATATGAGACTCTAAAAACTAACTTGGATTCTTTCCCGATTTGTCAGACCTGTGGCCATACGTAGTAGCTTCGAATGAAATCTAATATAATGAAATGACAAAACGATTACTTCCACTTGGTCTCGATTCCGGCTTGAGCTCTATATTTTGATGCTTTTGTCTGCTAGAATAATTTCGTTGCATTGAATTGCATAGGTTGCGCATTGCGATGCGGATTTCATACTTTCAGAAAGAGAAAAGTAACACGGGCATTTTAGTCGCAATCTCCGATTGTATTCTACTCCAGTTATAGATTCCACAGAGTATGTTTACTTGCCGATGTTTACCATTTTTGCTTTATATCAAGTATTTATTGATATACAGACACTTTCTGTTGAAATTTTCAGACGAGAGTTTCCCCTTCCATCTCCCATTTTTGACTTCTACTTGACTCCTTTTATCATTCCGTGGAGATACTACACTGTCGAAAGACAAAATCGCTATAAAGTAATAATACTTTGGGGAACTCATCATCCTGTACTGTTTCTAGAGTAGTGTCTTATAGAATCATCTCATATTGAGAATCATGTCTTATACTTACAGTCATGACTTATATTACGAATCATGTCTTGTAAGACGAGTCATATGCTTTTAGTCCAAAGTCATATCTCTTTCGACTGCATAACATATGCCGTTACATTTCCACGAAGGAGCTCAAGAAGCAAGAAATACTGTAGTACTTTTCATGGTCATGTTGCTACTGGGTGCAGCATCTTATACAAGATGGAACATGTATTAGTAATGATATGACTTCTGTAAAAAATGGTGGAATTACAGAAATTTCGAAGTAAAGCGTCCGTAATGCCTGTAAAGTTTCGGCGCAAAGAACATTTTAAGTAATTATCTATGTAAGGGATGTGGGCTTGTAGGTTGACCTGCTGAAAAATCAACGTTTGAAAAAGCATTAAAAGATTCAGGTAGAGATTTTTTAAATTATTACATCTCAAGTGGATTTTTTAATGGGAAAGAGCAGGAAATTGTAGTGGGGGAAATTAATGGCATATGTCATTTTCGGATTTTAATCCGGAAACCAAGGATGAATATCCCGTAGTTTATGTCCCCTTATTGCGTAACATTAACTTTTCCGCTCTGTCCATTCTATCCATATATAGTTCCTGGGCTCGAGGGTGAGATAGAGAAGGAAATGGTGTGCTGGAATAGGTCTGATTGGACGGAACTATACTTATAAGACAAACCCTTTAGAATAACATTACTTTGTACGTAAAGTAGTCGACTTCAGTGAAAGTTTGCATGTAAAAAAAGCCGTTATCTGTTGTCTGCAAAGTTGTATGTCTAGTCTACTCCTTTTACTTTGTCCGTGTCCTACTTGTACGGTCTTTTCATGTATGATTGTATTATCAAACTTAATTTTATTTATGTACGCAGTCTAACATTTGTTTCAAATTAGTTTTCAAGATGTTTCCACAGCATTGTACACTCTGATGTGTTGGTTCTTAGATTTACTAGCTCATCATGTGTAGACATGTACTTGCTGTGGGGTGGTTTTCTACAAGGAGTCATGTTTTAGATAGATACATGGAGAGTTATCGGGAAGTTGTGTATTGAGCCATAGCATAACTTGGCTACGAGATCATCGAGATCATATATTCATCCGCGTGGTTAGCAGGATGAAGAAATAGCTTATTTTTTCTTTTTACGTTTCGGTTTGTTGGTGCATTCTACGTGAATACGTCAAACATCCACGCAGAACTTTCATTTTGTTGGTTGTGTCTTTTGTTTTGGGTGCTCTTGGTTAAGTCCAAAATCTCACCAGATTCGCTCTGGGTAGTAATATCCAATCTATAATAACAAACACTTATTATAACACACAAGTGACAATTGCGAATAATAAAAGCCAAATTTTTCTTTGTATTTCTGGTTTCGGACTTGGAAGAAATAAAGCCCCACAACAGAATTGAGAGAATGAATTACCTTGGTCTTTTGCTTGAGTATATATGCACATTCCCTGTCGTGTTTAGTTACTTAACTCGATGCGTGTATTATACATGTATTAAACACATTCCGTGTTTCTAGTCTTGGCGTGCTATGTAATACACTGATCAAGTTAAATCTTAATATATTGAAATGTAAATATCATTTGTAAGGAGAAACAAGAATGACATGTATAGACATGCTAAAATACATGTTACTATTATAGCTATGTGGAAAGATAAAAAGAGAAAAAAGACACTTGATTTCTTTGGTGAAGGAGCTGCTTGGCGGGAGAAAATAATAGCAAAAGGAGTCGATTTCTAACCGACAGTAGCGATTCCGAGTAGATAAAGTAGAGAAATCCTTCTCTTGTCAAATACGGTTTTGATTAGAAAAGCCTGAATGATCTCTTCGCTACACGTTTTCCATGGGTTATTCATTCTCTATTGGCTAGGTTCAAAATGGGCCATACCGGTGTTTCATCTGAAATTATAGGGGCAACCTTGATAGGGTATTCCTAAGCCGTCCTGCATCTACGTCCCTACGTAGGATTCGCTCCTTCAAGTGAACCGTGGCGGGACATCGTGTGTATGTAGATATGTAATTTTTCTATTCGTCGGAGTCATTAGTTTTACGAGACATACAAAGGGGAAACTTTTTTAAGGATAGCTTCTTACATGTACGTGTGTATAAATAATATGAATTTGTCTAACTGAAGTGTGCACTTATATCGTTGTGGTATAGCGTTATATACTAAAAGAGGAATATTGATACGAATCTCCTTTCGTTTTCTCAGATCAATGTTTGTACAAGTTGCCCTCATTTGTTACATTACTTTTCTTGCTTATGTACCTAATCGACCTCTGATGAATGCAAAAACTAGTGTAATTTTGTGATGTGATTATAAGCTGGAAGACAGCTGCTGATGAAACATTTTCGATACCATTTTTAAAGGTTTTTGTATTGCACCAGCCTTTCTCTCATATAATGGTGGTACATTTACCGTTGCAAAGGAGCTGTGCTGCTCCTGTTGTTGTAAATATTATCACGTTGCTGTTGCAAATGTGTTGAAGTTACTATTACGTTCGGGTTGTAAATATGTTTATGTTACTATTGTGAATACGTTTGTAGTACTATTACAAATATGTTCAAGTTAGAGTTGTAAATATGTCCACGTTACGATTGCAAATATGTTTACTGTAACATTACAGATCCGTTCTCTTTGCTGTTGTTAAGTCATTTGCTATGCCGTTGCAAGCACGTTCGCTTGGCAATAGGTAAGGATTTCCGTGTGCTCAAGCAAACACGTACGCACATTAGCTATTTCGTTTCCGTACTAACCATCATTTTACTTCCTTCAAGAAACAGAAATCATAACATGTTTATATGTGACTGCGTGCGTTTATGTGTCCTTTTGACCTAACGAATGTTCTATATAAAAGTAATGCAGGTATACAATACTTACTGGAAGAAAACATTACTCAGGGAAGCGTTGAGAGTGAGGTCTACCAAAGTATGATAGCAGGAGTGATAGGAATAGTTTTAATAGTGAGAACATCATGGTGCAGCTCATTGTTAGGCTAACTACTGTAGCATCTTAAATGACAAATCTCTGGAAGTACTCCGCTTAATTTGGCAGTAGTCTCTCCTCGCTTCATAAGACTTATATAGAAAGTGAAAGTTATTGAGAGGAGGTATACAATGGTGAGGTTATAGAATTGAAAGGAGTCGAGTCAGAATGTAGTAAATAGGGGCAAGTATGTAGTAAGATAGCTAGGTTAAAGGTCCTTGTTTTTATCGTTTTGCTGCTACCTTTTGCCTTATACATTATTAGCATTGCTGAGAAATTCACCTTTACTGAGAATTGGAGAAAGTTTATCGTCTTCAAAACATGGAGATACTGTAGTACGAATATTCTAAGAGTCCAAACTAGCCATTGTTGGAGCATGAAGTTGTATGAAATTTCTCAATAGCGTGTAGCTATATGAGAATTTGTAGGTAGCATTTACCTATATAAAATATATATGTGTACCATCACAGGCGGACGACGAAATGTGGGTAAAATAAAGTAAGTTTCGGCCCCTGTGTGCACGGGTGAAGTAAAATGTGGAATAGAGGATTCTCAATGACATGATGGCTTTGCAAAGTGGGTCGGAACGGAAAACTCCGACGACTAAGAAATAGCTTAGATTAGGTGAGACAGATGTGTTACAGGGGGGTCTACTTACGTATTAATATAAGGCAACTGATCCTGTTCTTCGCAAGACACAAGCCGTCTTCATACACATTGTATTCCATCGCATCCTTCTCATGGACGATGGAATTCGTTGACTGCTACCTAATATGTTTTCCTTCTTTTGTAAAAACGCAAAGGTAAAATTTCTCCTTACTTCTTCTCATTCTTTGTGAGATGCCCCTGGCTCCATAGCGTAAGTAAATACTTACAATGAAACTTAAATAAATATAATACTGACTGTGATGTACCTAAGCTATATACTCTTTAAGTGCATATAAAGAAACAAGGTCTTCCCATTTAATTGCTTCAGTTTTGTCGTACTTTAACAATCCAAGAGTGACTTGTAAAAAGGAGGCGGTTGCAACCATCCAAATTCTATCATTCGGATGCTGCTCTCACATTATTTTAACTCTTCCCAAATTAATTTGGAACTCTTCGAATAGTTTCCATACGCTTGCCGCTTCTAAGATTTCTCTTTCCATCATACAGTAGGGAACTCATTCAGCTGAAGTAAATCATTGGAAACAATGTACGATCGCATTGTTTTTGATAACGGCATGGGCTGTGAGAGACGGTGCTGCAGGTATGCGTCCACATACCGCTGTAATAATCATATCTGTTACCGGTAGCACATAACGTAGGCATGGGACAGATATATAATTTGCATACTCGAACTTACAAACCTCAGATAATATGTAATAATAGACTTATGCAGTATTCTTAGTTCCGTTTGTCTCCACAAACCTTTTCTGTAGTTCAGTCTTTCATACTCTTTCGGTCTTTCTATCCCCACTTTCTCTGTCTAGCTCGCCCTCTCTCTATCTCTCTCTGTGGATTTCTTTCATGCACGATCTCGTCCCATGTTCTTATTACTCTGGTCATATATACTCTGGGTTGTTAGATTCGAATTAATCGAATAATGGTTTAGATGCCCAACACTACTGGGTTCTTTTACAAATGTATAACAAACTTTTCTCCTTATTATTAGTAGTTTTAGAGATTCGAAGAATGAGCTCTGGCGAGCAAAATGTAATCAGTTATCGCATGTATGAGTATATCAAGAGCCCTTCTTTCATCTGCTAGTATAGAAAGGATTTTTAGTATGCGGGGGGATGAGAGGATAACTTGGTGCATTTCATGGTATAACTATATACTTATCACTGGGATTGTGTCGCTCTCTTAAGTCTTCTGATGCTGATAAATGCCTATGTAAAGAAAGGGTTTATGAATATAAAGGATAAGAGGAAGGAATCCGGTGGGGTAGTATGTACATCCGTACATCAGCAGCGCTTGAGGATCAATGGTTTCTATGGTGTTTCCTAGGTTGGAAAAGCTGCGGTCATACATACCGAGATGCCGAGTGTAGGTGTGGTTTCTTTGAAGGAGTCCTACACAATGAATAGCATTAAGCGGAATAGTACATTCGTATCACCCATATCACCTGTCTTGGTTTAGCTAGGTATCTGAGGTTAACGTTTGTCATAGAAATGACATTGTTCGTGTGGATTTGTTTTCGGTCGGCCGACTGTTTCTCACATACACGCTGAAACTGCATACTATGGTACACGTTCGTGTAGTTTTCACGTAAGTTTTGCCGAAGAGTAGGATGACTGTGGTGTTGAGAAAAGAAGGGAAGATGGAAACGAATCCTCGAGCTATTCTACCCTTCATCTCTATTTTCATGTGGTGGAGGTGTAATATAGAAGAGACCGCTCTATGTATACTGTACCGATAGCGTGTAAATGAATATATGAATAACATCCATTCAAGATTAAAGAGCAACCCGATCCATAGTTCTGCCAACCCGAGCGGTGTATCTCTAATAGCAGGTGTTTACTCCTACGGAAGCAATTAATTTGGAGCGGTTTAACATTGACATTCAATTTATTAAATAATAAACTTTTTAGATCGTTGTCTTCCCTCCAGTTAATGCTTAATAAACTTTCACTTACCTCCCTTTTACTACCACCTTATTATATGTAATCCATGCAAATGCTGCCATAATTAATATCCCCTTTGTATGTGCATATTGGCACATTTTCCGACGAACTCAATAGTCTGATGAGTAAAGATGGCTAGGTTGATACAGTCGCATTTTAAACTCACATATGTAGTTGTACATATTTCTTTACCGAACAGCATACATCGTTACCAACCCAAGTTATGGAGGATACAACTTGACGAACTCACATGAATCTTGATGAACTAACACAGTAAAGCACATGTTGATGAAAGTACACACATAATTAAATATACATAGTGTCGAAATCCTATAGTGAGCCTTGTATCCTGACAAACCGAGCCAATGCCCTCACTCTTGACTATCCCATACTCACAATACGCTACCTATAGTCTTTTGCTTGATTCAGTTAAACACGGGTATAAAACAAGAGAGTTAGCATCATGCAACTACAATATTTTGATGCTTACCATTCTGGGTTTTACATACTTGCCTAAGTAAGCAACTTATGTACCACTGTTTTTTAATATTAGCTGAGTTTATGAACTTCCATGTGAATATATAATGGACTTCTCATTCAACTATGCATTATTTGTTGTTGGTTAAGCAGTCGCTTCCGCCCGTCGATGCTCCTGAATCAACGCTACACAGTCAAAAATGACTTCTGGGTAGATTTACAAGCGCGTCTGTGTTCTGCATGTGTTTCATGTTAAGTTGATGTTTTCGTTTGTCTAGTATAGTTAACTTTTAATCACCTCAAGTTTAGTCCAAAGGGCTGTCGATTTTTGGAGAAAATATTGTGCTGAGGTTGCTTCAAACTACTGTTATATGATTTGTGCGCAGATTCAAGGTTTAAACACGGGAAAGATTTAACCAGGGGATTAAGTTGCTATTCAATCTAAGTACAGAATCATCTTCAGCTTGTTAAACTTTCTTTAGCACTGTTCATGTAGTTAGTACAATCTGAACCAAGTGTCGGAATGAAAAAGTCTTCCTATAGCATAAAACAACTGTAGGATTAATGCTGCCCTGTGAGATTTGGTAGAATTCTTAACCTTAGTCTGCGTTTTATATGAAACCTTCGTTAGCTGGCAAGACTTTTGTTAATTTCTCATGTTTTTGTGACATACGCGTCACCTCTATGGGTTCACTGCAATATTTCTAATTCCACAAAAATATCTGCATTCAAAGTCCATCATACATGTTATGCAAATTTGGGCAACAGGCATAAGTCTTATTCTGTAGTGTTTGCTCATTGTAGCCAAACATGGTGCTAGAACTGACAAAAAGGTGAAAATCGTACATGCAAAGTGGTAATTAGCGTGGTTTCTATTTAATCTTGAACAAACATATTGTAAAGGATGAGCGAGTGAAAGAAAGAGTCAGAGGGGAAATCTATTCATGTTTTCTTTTTCCATTTTGAAAATCCGCATGTGTGCAACCATAATTCATGATTTTAATATGAAGTAACTTATCCTCGCCTCTCACTCGCGTTCGCTTGCAGCATAAAACAGGGGAATATCTGGGTGGAGAAGAATGGGAACAGCTTGTGTGCAAGATTATCATATCAAGACGTTCCTTCTCTTCTTTCTGCATTAAAAAACCAGTGACTCGAGCGTATACATTTTAATGATGCTATGAAAATATTAAAATTTATTTGTACAGACGAAGAATTTAAATTGAGTGGTGGTATATGGTTTGTTATTAGCCTAATATGTAGTGACATAATGTGTCGCAGCTTCAGAAGTTTAAATATATTGTGGGTACAGTTTCAAATATATTATGTGGACACAACTTTAAATATATTGTTGCTACAAACACAACTCTAAATTTACTCTCAGAAATTTAGTTACAGTAACGTGTGTACATATGTTGTATTCTATGTGAGTACATATGTACAAGTATAAAGTGAATTCGTTATTTGTTGATGTAATCTAAAAATATCTGTACACATCACATAAGATTTACAAGCTTGTGACAGTATCGGGTTACATAGAGCATTAGAAATACATTAAATGAAGGTATATCTTCCTCTGAATGAATTATCCAATTTCGCTGTTTATACCTATTGTTTTTTGGCGGTGTGGTGCACTATACACTCTTGTATCTATATTTTTGTGTCGATGGGAGGACTGGTGGGCGAAAGAAAAAAGATTTATTAAGTGCCATGTTTATCGTCAAATACAATAGCTTTGGTGCACTGACTTTAAATGGGTAGCCTTTGGTTGTAGTTGAAAAATGAAGTTCTCTTGTTGGTGGGGAGTCAAACCGCCGTAATAGAATTAGTCAAGATGGTGATTGGCTGATGCGCTAATGAAGCGGGTGAGGATTCATTAGAGGAATTTATACCCTGTGGCTTTTGCTTTCCATCTGCTAGTTTGTTTAGTGAAATACCCGGGGATCTAAAGTACTTGTCGGTAGATAACTCTAAGTTTGAACTGGAGTTGAACGGAGGGATAATATAGGAGCTGGGTAAGCACTGTGGTATACGAAACAACTTTCTAAAAAAAGAAGTTCATGTTTAAATGTACACATCAAAAATACATGTAAGTACGTGAATTATGCACTGATTCAAGTGATATACTCGTTGTAAATAGTACGCTTTATACAACTTATAAGTAGGATCAATTCAGGAATTCCCTGGTAAAGCTTCTTCTTGTTTTTGTGATTATAAAGGCTTGTTGACTCCTGATCTGTCTTGTTTGCTAATACTGCTAGTAAAATACAAACGTAATCAGGATAAGCGATAAGGATTGGAACGAAGGCGGTTGCGAGGGATGGAAAATGATTGTGATGATTAGGAATGCAAAGGGCGTCAAGGCATTCATTTCTGATTATGCAGAGACAATGTTCCAGATGTACATAAAGACACGGCATGTTGATTCCACTATGTAGCTTTCATTTGTATTCCTTCGTTTTGTATGTATCTATCTACTTATTGTGTGTGTTTCCAGTCTGCGATGTATGTTTCTGCTCATTTAAGTTGCTATTCGGTGTTATATATGTTTCTATGTTATGTACAATACACGTAGTAGCTACCGGGGATCGAAAATTCGTTGGTGTTTGCCGTTTTTATGTGCATACGGTTCATTGGTAGTCACTGTCATGAGTGTAAGGTTCATTCGTAGTCATTGCTAGGTATATATAATCCATTTCATTGTGACTACTCTATGTATGTATATTAAATAAATGTATATAAAATCCCTGCTCCTGGACGGATTCATTTGAAGCCACTAAGTATATAAGTTTCATTACATTTTCCGGGCTTTTAGACCAGGAGGTATATTCAAAAATCATTTGGTTTTAGGGATGAGTGAAATAGAGTAAAAAATCTGGTTTTAGGCTAGTGGTTGGTTTATATCTACTATTTCTTGTGATTGTACATGTGGTAGTATGTGTGTATGTTTGTGAAGCAGTTGGTTAAGAAACTTATACATACTTACCAGAGCAATATTTCGAGGAAAGTACATGACCATGCCGTCCCCTTCATCGTTTACTTCTCCTGCTGGGCTCTTTCTTCAGTTTGTATAAGGACTAAGAAAGTCTTGTAGCGTGTATAGGAGGGCCCTGTGTAGTGTACAGGAAAGTCTTGTGTACTGTGTAAGTTTTTTCATTGCATGCAGTCAAGGCATGTATGTAGGGGAAAAGAGTGTGATAGAGTGAGGAAAATAGAGAAAACGAACGAGGAATAGCAGTGATGAACGCATGCGGGAGACACATGCATACAAGATACCCGGGTTTTCACGAAGCTTTTCTCTTTCTTGTTGAAGCTGTGATCGATACCTAGAGAAGCCATGCGGGTGGCTGCTTCAGCTTCTGCCTCAGCCTCCGAAGGCCGTCTCTATGGCGATCCCTCCGATCCGTCTGTTCTTCTCTACGTTTCTCCCTTCCCGTTGCTTGTGTACTCCTTGCCTTTCAATCCTGCGTTCATACCCTTCATACATATGCACGTGCATTGACTAAGATTTTTCCCCCGTCTATTCTCTCTCCCTCTCTATTTCTCCACTACTGCCTTCCTTTTCTCTCCATTGCCCTATATACTTGCCCTATATACGTTGCCGCGTATAGATATGTGTACTGCCTCTTATATACTTGTCATTATTACACACGAGGCATATTTGACTGTACCCCCAGTCTTTTCGCTGTACCTTGTACACTACTCGGTATTATATATTCGATATGTGCATTTTCCTGTACCTCTTTATTTTAGCTACACACTGTCCAACTTTATAAGATATGCATATTAATGTTGTGAAGCTCGTTTCTACTTCTTGCCTTCGCCTTCTTTTACTTAAGTTCGGAAACTCGTGTATAGTTAGAGCGTTAAGTCCATTTCATATTATTGGAGGATCTTCGACCTCTTCTTTTGGGTTTTTCGGCTTGGTCTTTGTGGATAAAATATCTTGTATGGTCTTGTAATTCTTTATATATAGAGTGGCGGCCGCCGTTATCAAATACCTTTGGACTCCACGGTATTCCCTTTCTCTCTATATTCCACCAAATGCATAGAGATTATGTCCATCGATCCATTGAACGAACAGAATCTCATTCCATTGCTTTCCAATTTGAGAAAACAGGCGAAAGAATTCTGTACGCTGCCCACACTTGAAGGTTTCCATTTTGGAACCTTGACTGCTTCTGTGTGTGGGCCTTTTCTCTTACGAACAAGCACATGGAGCACTCACTCATGTGTTATGTGGAACAAGAGAGAGGAGAGCGGCTAGACCCCCTGAAAAGCAGAAGCTGTATCCAGCTTTTTAATTAATAGCATTCCTCAGTGGTAAATATGATTATACAGGGGAAGCCCTTGTTGTCCTGGTACCTTATCTAATAGTTTTTCTATTGTATTAACATCATACCTGAAATACTTTGTTTGCTTAATTCCCAAAACTATCTGTATATCTGAATGTACTTAATTTCAGAACAGTACAGTTATAATTGGATGCAGTTTCCTTCATTTTGATGGAAAAAGGGTATTTATTTTCCCCTTAACATATTAACAGAGCGACAATAAATTTGGTAGTGCATAACTTTACAAGTATATTGGCTTATGTACATCAAGTGTGGACGCTATTTTGCTGGTAGTAGAAGTAAACTGTATGGGAATAAATGGTATGTGTATACATACTGACAGTGTCCGCTGAAGGTCATTTGTATATTCTCATAAGAGCTGTAGCAACTGTCAAAATGCTACGCCTAGTGTGCTTGATGAGGAAATGATATTCATTTGTCGGTGTGAAGCTTGGAAGGGCGACATGTTGTATCTTTCGGTCATAATTGGAATTATTCAGTTTGGCGACTACCAATAAAGGGATGGGAAATACTTTTAACTCCCACGCCAATTACACAGAAGAAAATTGAGTTACATCAATTGTTGTGCATCCCTTTTCTGTTTAACTAAATGAAAATTTTTGGTTGATTGCATTAGTCTCCAAGCTGTATACACTTTTAAATTATAACACTCACGGCGGAATATACTGAAGTAGGCTTGGTTGGAATTCCTGCTGCCTGCTGTTGCCCGCTTACGTGCATACTGCTCTCGTACGCTCTTTTTCAGAGAGTCCTGGATACATACTACAATTTACTTATTTGATTCTATTAAATATGCTAGAGTGATCCCTTCTCCACACAGTTGTAGGCTCTTGGTAGCACATTTGATTGAATTTTGGAAAGCTCAATTACGTGGGACAATTGATGGCATGTGAAAATTAATAGAGACAACCAATGTTACCCTAGCTGCAATTCTGTTGGCCCCAGCAGTGACACATTATAAATTTTATTTCCTCGTCTTACTCGTCTCACTATAACTCTATACTACTGCACTCTAATATTTACTATAACATTCTATTACCAGTGTCGTTACTTCCCAACATGATAATAACTTCTTTCAAAATATTAGCAGATTATACAACTTGTACAGGGGATGCTGGAAGCATCAGTGGTTTCACTGATGTCACGATGAATATCGTCACTGACGCATTCACCTTTTCATTCACCACCACCATATACTATGTATAATATTCTACGTAGTTTTGTTTCCGTACCACTCTTTTACTTTATGTGTACACAGCTGTACCCACTACTAATGCTGTCCAACAATTCCTGCAACTCCTTTGGTTATTATTATTATTGTTTTAGACTTGACTGGATGCGGGAAAACCAGTAATTACACACGTTCTAATAAGTAACGGCTGCTCATAGTATGTACATCTGCACTTACTGTTAATCGTCTTACTCCTTCGGTTTGCACGGATATGTATCTTCAATTCGCAAAGTTATGGCTGACTTGCGATTATTATGTCGTGCAGATGTAGGATCCTGTAAGTAGTTCAGACAGCAATGTTAAACAATTTGAGCAGTTGTGGACCATGTAGTAATGTACATAAGTTCGTCAAACAATGTAGTTCTTCCCACAATGTAAGTTCTTAAAATATTGTAAGTTCGTAATTACAGCATGTGAGTTTGAGTTACAATGAGTATTGCAAGTTGCAAAGCAATGTGAGTTCATTTAGAAATGTAAGTTCGTTAGCAGAGTGTGCTCGTCAAGCAATTTGCACACCTATAGCCAAGTTATTATGTAAAGCTATGTAGATATGACTACAGTTTGAGACAGGAAAGCAGAGTAGTTCAAACAGTGAAAGTCGAGTTTTGTATCTGCAGTATCGGTAGAAAGTTACCAGCTCGTGGGATTGTTTGACTAGAGAAATGTCAAGTAAAACTGTAGGAAGAAAGATGATGTGAAAGAAGTTAATTACTTAGTAACAGTTGGTTATTCTTGTTAGATGTCATGTTACAAGTATTATATCTTACAAGCCGTGGTTTAATTTTCTGTACTCCCGCTCGCTCCATCTGCATTTCTGAGTTGTACATTTGTATCGCTTCGGCTGTGAATTTACGGGGAAGTTTTCCTGTTTTCTTTAGGTATAATATTTTTCTGTCGGGTTAGTGTAAACAGCCTTGTATTTCCACGTTGTGAGTCTTTCAAATGTATAACTATAAATAATATGTATATATTTTATCTATGTGTGTTAAAACTATATTTTTTATATCAACAAGATATTGCGAGTCAGATAGGAATTCAAGGTTCTGGTCAGAGATAGCAACGGAATGGAGTAGTTGTATAAGTGTAAGTTTGACACTGGAAATATGTAGAACATTACATCAGGGACCTGAAGATGTAATGTGAAAATATTGTGTGGTTATGTAGGAGAGGAGCTGCATTGCCCCCACAGCGTCTATTTTGTTATTCCTCTCTCACAGTAGTTATTGTTTGCGAACCATTAGAAGAACTACAGAAAAACAGGTATGATTTATAGTGTTTCCAGTGTAAAAGTAGAACACGGGGCAATTGACATGGGGTTGATAAATGTTGCTCTTTCCTCTCTTCTCTTCTTGATGATCTACTGTACGAGTCTCTTAAATGTAATGCGGCCATACGAGCCAAACAGAGAATTGTGACGAAAGTAGGAAAAAGAATGCGAAATTTGTATTCCTATGACTTTTACTTCTCTATCTTCTCCAACATCATAATCTCTTTCAAGGCTAGTTTCGAATTCTTATTAATCGGAGATCACCTCAAAGGAACAAGTTGCAGTTGGTACTACAAATTCAGGCGCTTCTCAGCAATTCCAGAACCGGAGTTCTTGCAATTTAAACGACGTCCCTGTGGTTATGTACCTACAGTGACGCTCGTTATCAAAAACTGTTTACTTCCACGGCTTTTGTTATATGTGACAGTGTACATACGTGTTATTTGAACGTGTTATACAAGTTAACGGTGCTCTTACCTATGCTGAATGTTGCACACATTTATGCTTGGTGCTACTCAAACTTTTTTGAATACTGTAGGTATATACGTAATACAATGATATTCAAACTACTACTAATGAATACTATGCATAAAGCATTTCAAGTAGCACAAACCTACACGCTGAACAAATCAACACATTATACAATATACAGGTATGGGTATAGCCATATAATGTGTGTTTAATGCTGTGAATATGGTTAATGGGGGGAAGAACCAAAATAACAGTTTTTACGAATACCGTCCAGGCAGTTGAAAGTTGTAGACGTGTGCTGCATGTATGTATGTACATTTACCTAGGTATTTGCCAGCATGTACATAAACTGAAAGCATTCACTCGGCACGTAGAAGCTGCGGAAGGTGCAGCCGTGATTCTCACTCAGAGTAAAGTATATCGTTGCCTCGATCATTCGCTCGCCTCGAGGACTTAGAAGAGAGAACCCCTCTTGGACTATAAGTATATTGCATGAGAATCCCCAAGAATACTGTTGAGTGCTGGAGGATTTGAGTGGCATGATAAGAGACCCGACAGTAATTCTTCTTCTCTTTAGCACACTCAAATATAAGGGAAATGAAAAGTGGTAATTTGAGCGAAAATGAGGAACCATTTGGCAGGGGCTTAAGACAAGAATAAGAGTTGGGAAGACACACAAAGGGAGACACAGTAAGCAAAGGATGGACATATGCATTGGTAGATGTGAATAGTGATAGAGAAAACATATGATGGAAGTTTACAGAGCGAGAAAGAAGGGCTCTCTGTGATTGGGAATGAGAGAATAGAGACGGCACACTATGAATCAATTCAAAGCAATATAGAGGAGTTTTAATGTTAATATTTTCTCTTCCTTGTGATTGGTAATGCTTTACCGGGAACACTGTATTTATGCAAGTTCCTGGCGCCTTTTATCATCGCTCATTCTACTCTCTCCTCTCCTTTTGACTCTCTCATTTTCCCTCATTGAATTCTTGGAAAACAGTGAAAACTAAAGGCTTTATTTACATAGCATAATTTGGAGAGTCGGATCTGGCAAAGCCCTAATATAATTTGTGAATGTCTGCTTCATTATTGTTGTATATGTATATATACAAAGGCGGTTTTATTCTTTTTGCATAAATATTCCTGAATACTATGGTCCCATTTACAGAATTCAATGCCGAGTGAAAGCCTACCAGGAGAGATGCTAGTTAGGACTAATTGAGTGAGGCCGTTAGTAATAATAACCGGCTCACCGCCTTGTTTCCAGCACAAACAGCCAGGCTAGCCTCAAGATTTGTTATTTCTTATATTTAGATGAGATCTTTTATTTGGCTTCCTTTTAGGCTTGCCTATAGACATGACATTTTTTCGTGGCTCGTACTATGTGTGAACGTGGGAGGACTAAGAAGGAAGAGTCTTGGAAGTGGCTCTCAAGAGGCATTCCTATGGTTTTGCCCTGCTTTCCTGGTACTCAGAAATATTCGAAGTTCAGATTCACAAACGTACATATGATGTAAGGATACAGAAACATGGATGTAAATTATTGATACCCAAACCTACATATTACTATCTATGCACATATAGTTCATACCCGCTATACGTGTACTTACATGCAAATAATGCATTTGCGAAATAAACACCGCTCTATTGAATGACTGTCATTTATATTATTTTGGGTAGGATTTCAACAGCATGGTGAACACTTTCACTTGTCTGTCTATTTGCTACTAGATTTTGATTCAGATCAGAAGACAAGTTTGGTTAGATTTGCAAAGTGAGATGAAGAACAAGGGCATATAGATAGTAGAGTTTAGGAGTAAAGAAATGTATCTGTAAATATATATGTGTAAGAAAGGAATAAGCAGGGGGATGAGATGGATCTTATTTGTATGCATCGTACGGACGGGTTTTCCCTTAGCTTCAAGTGAAGGAACAGAGTTTTGAGTTTCTTGGCTCTAGTCTTATTTTGTTCTCTTCTTCGCTCTGACTAGAATGAAATGAAACGCCTGGAGAATTGCCTTCGTTGTTTCCATTTCTTTTTCTTTCTCGTCTTACCAGCCCATACATTTGGTGTACTTTGCACCCTGTTCTTGCTCTCGCTATACTTATTCTTTTGCTCTGCCAGTCTTTCCCGTTTTCCCTATTCTACTGGTTGCTGTACTTTTTTATTTGCAAACTCCAACTCTATCCTGTGCTTGTTCTTCTGCTGTTTCGTAGTCTCTACTGTACTTGTTCATCTTCCTTAGTCTTTGCTGTACTTTTTTTCTTGCTCTTATGATCCCCGCTGTTTTTGTAGTACCGGTAGCAAGGCTTGTCACCAAGCTGTAGTACACTTCAGTGTATGCTATAATGCAAGACTACAGATTTACAGTGAATTTGCTCTGTCTTTGTGGCAAAATCAAATACAGGAGTAGCTACAGGGTCCCACATCAATCAGGTTGAAGCGGAAGATATATTAGGATAAGAAAAAAGGGGGAAATGGTTAGTCCTGAACAGTTCTGAGGATTTTTTTCTGTGGAACAGGAAGAATTTGTGTACTTACGATTAGACTCGCTTTCTGTGTACACACCTGCATGCACTTGGACAAGTTGAAACTACCCGGACAGACTACCCTCTATTGTTCATGTGGATGAGAGGAATCGGATGATTTCGAAGAGGTGTTCTAATAGGGCCTGAACATATCTTCGATGTGTAGATAGTTTATAATAGTAACGGTACAAGTAGTTCACACTTCCCCCGTTCTTGAAATATAATGGTGTAATATATATGTTGTACCGGGATGTGGTTTTGAAGCTTATACGTTACTTATAAAAGTCGTACTTTTGAGAAGTATGGAATGTGGATTTTTTGTATTTGTCTCTAAGAGAGTGTGTCCGATGTTTAGCTACTGTGTGTTGAATGTGAGCGAGTATTTGGAAATGTATGTTCAGTGCGTGTATCTGAAAGTATGGTTTGTTAGATATGACTGTGGATTTGTAGGTGTATGTGTCTGTGGGTGTAAGGTAGTTTGTGTTTGTGTGAACGTTATTGAGAAAGGACAAATGGATGAATGTGAGTGAGGTCTAAGAAAGCTGAAAAAGTTTCAGGTTTCGGCAACTTTTTTATGAAGGCAGCATGCCATCCTGATGCCATACCGTAGAAGGGAGCAGCATCGCACTCCATGCGATGCCATTCCAAGGAGAGGAGGCAAGTAAGCCAGTCAGGCGCCCGGAAGGTGTGACCTAGAAACTTTTCCCCACACTCACTTTCATCTCCTTTCTTCACTTGTAACTATATATGCACATTTTGTGCTCTGACTCACTTTCTCTCTCCCCCTCACTCACTCTTTCACTCACTCACTTTCTCTCTCCTGTTGTAAATAATACGCTTCACTGTGCTCCTCCTATGGTGGTTGTACTAAGGCGAAAAAGGAAAACTAACTTGTTTTATATCCCATTGTATACTTTACTAACTTTCTGACCGGCTATTCTTTGAAACTGTTACGTTTATTACTTATTTATTTTCGATAAAACCGAGATGAAAAAGTTGTACACATATATGAACGTATGGAGACAAATGGGATCTCCCGGTTTGTTTTTCTTTTCTTATCGAACGGAGAGATGGAATTGCTTTAAGGAGGTAACTTGAAATATTGCAGACGAATCCCTAGCACTACGATGTGGGTGAGGTTGTTCCTTATGCGAGCAAGAACACTTCAAGAATTAAAATCTAAGGGGAAAAATAACCTTTCCATGTACTAGTATCTCCTTAAACTTGACTCTTTGGTTAGATTAAAAATATCTTGCTGTAGTTTATTAACGGATGGGACATAATAGCAAAAGAATGACTCTATTAAGACTGTTTTTGTATTCCATATTAGCCTATGATATTTGCTCCACAACTTATTAAATAATGGAATTTAATATTCTTGTTCTACTGTTGCATTAATATGATGATATGTTCATGTCTCTGGCATATTAAACTATAAATGGTATTCTTTTGGCGGTCTTTCTCGTCTGTTTTTCCTTGCCTACCCACCGGCGACTACGTTTACGCTGCAATTTAGTGCAAAAAATGTAATAAAGGCGTTTTATTATTGAAAAGTAGCTCACTTTATAACTTCTGGGATATTTTTGGTAATCCAAGAGTTCTCATTTTAGTTGAGAACCTCCAATTGAGAGCTTCCAATTTTTATGTAATGATGCGTAAAAGAATTGAAGCTTCGTCTATTGCCATGCGATTTTGGTTGATTTGGCTGTAAATTGATTGGTTATAAGTATCTATGCATACACTTGATATCTATTGATGAGATTGGAATATGATTTTTGAATAGTACTTCTGATTTTGTTTTGTGAAGTTATTTTTGGTTTTTGGATTACATTGTTGAATTTTGTTTTTGATGTTGCAGGGAGTTCTTCAAGCCCACGATGTGACTGTTCATGAAGTGTATGGCGAGGATGCGATACGTGTCACTCCGCCTGCTATGTATCCGTACCTTAATGGTGTGGCGGAGGATACCGAGACTGATTTGGAACAACAGGCTCAAGTGACCCGGGTACGCCTGGTTCAATTCCAACGGCTCTCTGATGAGCCGATGGGGATCACGTTACAGTTGACAGAAGATGGACGATGCGTCGTCGCTCGTATCCTCCATGGTGGCATGATACACAAACAAGCTACACTGCACGTTGGCGACGAGATTCGGGAAATTAATGATATTCCGGTGCACAATCAAACTGTTGATCAGTTGCAAAATATGTTGGTACGTCCGTTTTAAGTCTTGTTTAAAAAGAATTATGTAATAATATAAGTTATCAAATTAAAGTAAAGCAAGTTCTCTTCGTTCTCCCACTCTCTCTCTCTACTGTGACAAGAAATACCCTCATACAATTTTTGGTAAAGGAGAGGCTTACAGTTTAACTACCATTGTCAAAGTTCGTTTAGTCGGTTAATTTTCTGTCCTTTGACATGATCAAATAACTGTTTTTCCATGAATATTTACACACTTTTTCACGTCGCCATGCCTCGCTCCCACCTCTTCACAGTTAGTTTATCTTTAGTCTGCAGCTCTTATTCTCGTATGAGGAGCAGCCTTTCACTCTCTCGTCTTCTCTCTTTGTAGTCATCTTTATATGCATCTAATAAGTTTAGTTACGCAGTTTCAAATTTGTGTTTAATCATTTAGAAAAACATGAAACGAGTTCGTTTCAAACGGAAAGATTGATGTCTGCTTCCGAAAGAGAGGTTTACAGACGTTTCCTTATACGTACATCCTATAGTTATAGTATGTATAACATCGTTTTATTATAACGTCTGGTGATATGGCCCTTGCCCTAGTGTTTGCGTAGTTATAAAAAACACTATATACCTTACGGTTTTATAGCATTTCATTACAATGTAAGATATCCATGGCAGTTATTGAACGCACTCGGCCGTTAAGGTATATCTGTAGGCTAATTGCAACACACTTACAGTGGAGGATTAAGTTGGATGATATAAGGTATCGTAGTTGGTAAAAACATAAAGACGATGCTAATATTACTGCAGACCAACTTTATAATACGCTTATATATGAACTATTTAATGCAGACATGGACACACTAGCTACTATAGCTAATAGTTATACACAGTGCAGTGTAGTAGGTGAACTTGCAGATGTAGACGATGTAGTTAATACAGCGAGGGACGTACTATAGTTAGTATTAGGTAGGCCTAGATGGTAGTTAGTGGAAGCTGCTGGAAATTAGCAGTTATAAAAATTTTACAGGTCTAATTAGATGCTGTTGCTTTAGGGCCTCCGCAATTATTCTTCCTTGTAGCATGTTTAAGTTGCTACATAAATTTAAAGAGTATGGGAGGGTGAGCGGTAGAACATAATTTTGCCTTCGTCGCAAGTGCTCTTATTATACAAAATAAAAGTCAAAAGTGTTCCCCCGCCACCCGAGTGGTATATGTGTTTATAATATTGTTATGTGGACCCGAAGTAGGATTGTACACACAAATAGTGGCGCTACTCATGTAGAAATATTGTTGTATGATACTCATTGTAGCGTGATTCTTGTATAGAGGAACTTACAGCAGCCGGGATTCGTGTGGGAACAAATTATAACACTGGGATTCATATTATGTAGCAACTTATAGCGGTGGGATTCATGTTTGAAACTATTTACAACATTAGAATTCATGTGTGTAACAACTTACATATAACTATGAGATTGATAGACGAAACAGTGATGCTTAGATATACCTTATTTATCTACAGAGTGTTGTTATTATACTTACTTATAAAATCATGAAACAGGTAGATATCAACCAGTGTATGACATTATATCAGTTTAGTTGATGTGTAAAAGTGTTGTTCAAGTACAAAACAACCGTGTGCAGCCTAAAATCTTGTGAAAATATATATTAAGTTATTAAGAAGTTTCTATATGCGATATAAGGAAAAGACGGGAAATAATTTGTGCGCATATGCTGAAGATTAGTCTTACATTGGGGTGTATGTACTTCCGAATATACATTGCACTAAAGGTATGTAAAGTTATGACACTTGACGGTGTAGCCCTGCTAATGCATATTCATATAGTGACGTTGTTTTCCAGCCGAACTGGGTGGGAAATAGTACTGAAGTCTGGGACAGAGGCTGAAAAAGCATGAGTTGCGATGAGAGACTAGTAAAATTTAAACAGTGTACTTCTGCTCTCTGCATAAAAAGTCTTCATCCAAAGAAGCTTGTCACTGCACAGCAATGGAGGTCCTTAATTTAAGCAGTGCAGATAGCTCCATAATTTTTCCAAGCCATGTCTCCGTTGTGGAAAGAGATGATGGAGAATTAAGTTGCTCCGATATAGTCATTAAAAAGATTTAATCAAAGCTAATGATTTACGCAGACCTCCAAAACATTGCGCTGCGCTGTCCATTCCTTTTATGTATATATTACTGTGTGCTCGACATGCTCACTTACGTCAACATAAATGCTCAGTACAAATATCTGGGCTGAGAGATTCCATCCCAATGTTTACATTGTTTGCAGTAAATACGGAATTGGAAATATAAAAAATGACATGTCTCACATGCATTACTTTTTTACGTACAATACGTTTCATGAAAGACGAGTATGCACACACATATAATTACTCAATGCATATGTGTATCGTATGCACTATAATCTTTCTGATGCATTGAGTAAATATATTAAACAATTGTATTCATACAACTGTATCTTGCAAGTTGGTTTCTTAGGAACTTGTGGGTCGTTATTTTTATTTTTGTATTTAGAATACTTTTGCATGAATTCTCGATCATACATCACCCTGCCATTGCTGTTTTTAGACAGATACAATAATAACTGTCACCAAGTTTTGAAGTTTTTGTGTGTTTCCCCTGGTAATGTTTAGAATATTTCTTAGTCCCTTCATATTCTCGTGGTCAAGGAAAAAATATTGCGTGGAAACTGCAGAAACTAAACTCGTATATGTACGTAAAAACGTTCATATATACTGCACATTTTGTTGTTTAACTTACTTGACTGTTACATACTGATCTGCGAACATGTCTATGAAACTTCTGCTTTATTTTTCTTTATGAAATCACTGATAACTATTTGGGTATACAACTTCCCCAATTTTAGTATGAAATCACTGTTTCACAAACATTTTGATATAGTACTTTCGAGAATTTTTGTTATAAACTTTTGTTTCACAACAACAGGGATCTCTAAAAGTACATGCACCTCGTTCTTGAACATGTCTGCTGATGTAGAGTCGGTTTCTTGTACGAACTTCTACCAGTCTGTAGTTTTAATATCTATGACGCTAACATTAATGACTCAGTCTACGCATATATTATACTTTCCTACCGGTAGGCAAACGTTTCTCCTCAAGTTCTTGGATTTTAGTTTTTTTTAGCTTCCTTCTTGTTGTCGTTACTTACAAACCATGTTAGTTAAGTCTAGTTGGAGTTATATCTCCGAGGACGACGACAACAATAACTCTATATCTTTGTACAGCGAAACTGTCCTATTGTGAGCTTAGCCTGGTGTTTTAAGTTAAAATCAATGAATAGAATGCTTCAGGTCAGAAAGATAATTCTGTTTTTATATTATCTACACGGTTGAGTACTCTCACATAAACTTTGGGGAGTGGGGGAGATATAAGAGAAGATGAAGAACATAAAGTTGATATTTTTTCTTCCCTTTTTTAATGCCGCTGTAAATGTAGAAAGTCATCCGTGGATCGGTCACTTTCAAGATAATACCGTCATACCGGAGTAATCCACCACCTTGTGAGGTAAGTCTACTTCTTTTATATCGTCTTTCTCGTTGTCGTCAACAAAGATTCATATGATTTAATTGTCCATGTACAAATTGAGTTATAAATCTACAGTACTTACGTTTTAAAAGTTACTAATCTCTCTATTTATGAGCTCTTAAAGTTGTTGTTTAAACCCTTCAGGTTTGTTCTTTTCAAATTTTATGTTGTGCCAGTTGTAATGAAATTATGTGTCCCGTCTCGAATGAGTTTTATTTCATTTTCTATTGAAATCTCAGTGCGGTGGTTGGGAAAGTTGGGTATTTTGTTGACTTTAGTTGTTCTAATTGGCTTTGGTTTTTCCAGATTCATTTTTCCGAGATTGTTTTTGTTTCTCAAGTTTTTATATGTTAAGAATAATTTATATTCGTTTTTAAAAGCTTATCTTCGAACTAGAAATGTTTTTATGACAATACAATCTGTATGATCATTGGTCGGGATCTTTGATGTAATCAGTGCAAGCCGTTTTGATGCTTTCTGGGTTAATAAATTGATAATAAATTAAAACGGTCAGTGAGGCTTGGGAATCATATTATGTTTTTATACCTATTTTGTATTGCATAGTTATTTTCTCTACTTTATTCATAGTTACAGATATTATCATTTTTACTATTACTTCGTAGTCCGGTGATCACATAGTCCATACAGTTACTCTTTATGTCAGACTATTTATGAATGACAGAAACTAATTTGTGGTTGAAGCGGAGCTTATGTTCGCGTATTTAATGTTAAACAAACATGTACGGTTGTACCATTGATCAGGCTTCCAGACTGTCCTGTTAAGAATAGATATGTATCCTGTGTGTACACAATTTAAGCAAGGAGGCTTAAGATAGATATTAATAATCATACTATTATTATCTGTATAATGGCAATCCTTTGAAGTATCTAGGAAAGTGGAGAGGGGGAGCCTTTTAGGAATGGGCTTTAAGCTGTTTTGCGCAGCGATAAACATTGTCGTTGTCGTGAAAGAGGAAAACGAGGACTTGCCGATCAATTTGAAATTGATTTGTGCCTAACCCGGGACCAGGATTTACTACACCCGCAAAATCTCTTCTTCTTGACGCTTACATATAGCATGTACGTCGTCACTCTCTATAACTACAGTCATGACTGTATGTAACCTTATATGATGCATTGTCCTTTTGTATGCACGACCTGGCGTGTATCTTCTTATAAGGACATGACTTATTCTTTGTTATAACAAGGTGACTGTGTTTATTTTTCATATAAGAACATGTTTGTAACTTCATATAAGGGGACATTTTATGTACATCCTCATAAAGCGGTATGCCCGGTATACTTTCGCATATGCCCAGTTTAATAGTCTGCCATTTCCGAGTAGAACTACGAAGGCCGAATGTTGTAGTTCCTGTAATTCTGTAGATGTGACCAAAGCTGTTATAATTATATGTACGGTCTTGTTCTTCCACTGAAAACCTTCAGATCGTTCACATTGAGCAACTTTGCTGGAGTCTGGATGGTTAGGATCAGCAGCTGGTCGTCTATGGTAAAGTAGATACCTATATGAAAAGTAAACGATTGAGACTTTTTAGTGAGTTGGAGCTATAGTATTATTTAAGCATTAAGTGTTAAACCCCTTGCTCAGATGCCTGCCTTTCCTTCCGTCTGTTTACATTTGACATGAATTTAATTTTCAAAGGGTCGTTCCATGAGCGTATAGTTCAACTTACACTGGTGCCTATTTAAGGGAAGATGAAGGTGAAGGCGAGAATAGAAACGGGAGAAAAAGGTCGATTTTCCTTTTTCCGTCTATGCCTCTCTCCCAAACTATCATAGTTTAAAGGGCAGTCGTATATGGGAAAGAAGACTTTGACAAGTTGAAAGCGCACACATCATCCCCAAAACTTTTCTAACAGCCCAGGCAGTCTTTCACTCTAAATTTTACTTATATACTGCAAGTTAATACAAAGCGGGCCCAAAATTTCACCTGCTATTCTTCCCCGTCTGGCCCATTCATGCTGTCTGCTTGTTATAACTTTTTACTGCAATTTCTGGCGTGTGTACTTGCTTTCAACACTTTCCATACGCCGTTATAGTCGTTGATGTTTTTGGATTCTTGTAGCATTCCGTATGTATCTGCGCATAAGGGCTTCTCTCTCATTGACTCAGTCCTTTGAATTTTTCTGCTTGTGAAGTCAAGATTAAAAGTTGGGTGAACACTGCATTTTAATTTGTTTCAAATTGATTCTTAAAAAATCTCGTTTCCACTATTCAGTAAACTTTGACCCATCGGATTCCATGAAATCTGCATTCTTCTAATAAAAAGTCACATTATACTGAAATCACGAAAAAATACAAAAAGATTAAAATATGCAAAAGATTTCCCAACATTTCATATCTACTTTGAAACTTCAGGACTCAAGGTAGTTTCCTAACTTTTATTTAAAATATTTTTTGAATTCAAGCGCTAATTTCAGTTGCCAAATAAATACCTAGTTACTTTATTTGTAGGTTCGTCACAAGTCTTCTTCAGCATACGTCTAAACATTCGTCTCTCATGATTATGACGCCTTTTAATGTTAGATGCATGTGACCATGGGTAGCTTTGATGATAGTAGTTTCTTTAATGTTGTATTACTTAACTATTGGTGTGATGGAGCCACTTGAGTACACTTTGGCAGATGATGACTTCATTGGTTCAAAGATCAGCCTTTGAAAATGATTTGTATTCTGACCTCAAAACTCATCGAATTCTGTTCGTTGCGTTAAGTCTGAAACTATTTTTCATGGTGAGGGTAGTAATTCCTGGAATTAAATCATGTGTGTACGTAGTAGGTAAATGATTGGGATGCTGCGTGTGCATGGTCTATGCGATTGAAATTATATGTGTTCATAGGACATGTTTTGAGATTCTGTTCGTACATATTCGAACTATGAGAGAGCTCCTGTCCGTATACGGACTGGAAATATGATTTGTGTTTATAGCGAATAGATTGTTTGTGTTCATAGCAGATGGTCTCTCTTAATGTAGTAGATTATGTCCTTGTGGATGGTCCCAGCAGTATCATTTCATCCAGTAATGCCAGCATATAGTGTATTTCACACGTAGGACATTGAGTCTTGGCAAAGATGATATATAGATTATGAGAGTGTGGGAGTGTTTATTTTTAGATGCACCAAGAGATTATATTTTTCATTAAAATTTGATCGATAGTTGGCGTTGTGTTGTTCTAGCGTGAAAATTTCTCGGTTGGCGTATGTACCTGTACTACTGGAAAATTTTAACAAATTGTTTATTGTAGGTACTAATTAGTTCCGTGAAAGGTGTATTTAATATATCAAGTACTTTTGCATTTTTTCTAATAGTGGCTCTTATTTTGTACTTCTGCGCTCCTACTTTTACGTAGTACTTGTTCATCACCATAAGGAGATCGTATGTATGAAAATTGTTCACAGGTTATTAGTAGATGAGACGGGAACGAAGTACGTAAGTTGGAGAGGAAAGCAAGATTTTTCTTAATTTTCCATTTTTTAATTATCGTAATGGAACTGAGCAGCTTGTTCACACCCGGCTTGCGCCCAAATACGCTCTCTTCTGCAGGAATAATCCCACTCTCTCCTGACAAGTATTTTAGTACTCGTCCGTAGTCTTCCCAGTTATTATATCTGTGTTCAAGTCCCGTGCCAAAGGTGAATATTGCCTTGTTTTTCTGCAGAACCGCCTCTTTTATGTACATGTGTGGAAGTACGTTCTTTTCATTTACATAAGTCTGTGCATGATACCTCCTACATTTCATAACTATATTCTAACGTCATGTTCTGGAAGTTATGCAGACGTTCATATAAGGTATACGCAATTATAGTGAACCGGTGCATAACAAGTACACATAATCATACTTATGGAACTTAGTTGTCATGTAAACTAGCGTATGAAAGGTCTGTGCATACGTACTGAGTGCTTGGAATGAGACTATGAAGGATGTATACTACCGCGAAATGGAAGTTACGTTCTTGACGTTATATAGAATTAGCTTGAACGACCATACTTTTAGTTGATTATTAATATATAACCATAAAAGGGCGACAAGGGATCCGTTCCACTCAGAGATAGACTACCATTCTTGGCTCCATTATTCTGTCAAGCTGTTGGAAATCTGCTCCTCCTCCTTAAATTTCAACGCTTTTTGCTCTTCTCGCAATGATTTTTTACTCACTGGTTTCCTCTCTCCCTCTATTTCGCAATCTTTTACCTCTAATCACTGATTTGAGGTTAGTATTATTATTTCTACGTGATCTCTTTTCTTTTCAGATTGGGTGTTTTTGTCTCTCGTCCCTGTCTTCTCTTTCTTTGATTTCTTCCTCTCACTCTTTTCCTTTCTCTGTGTTCTCTCCTTTCCTATCCCTGACGGACTCTTTGGGGCTCTTTGGCTATAAAAGAAATAGAAAATGTTTGTTTTCTCTACTTTTGTACGCTTTATACATTGTTGCCGAGAAATCAGTCCTGTGGCCCTGCGTGAAGTATTGACTATTAGAGAGAAAGAGACTTGGTGGATACTTCCTTTTCCTCTAGTTCTTTTTGGCATATTTTATGCCAACCTGGCTAACCGCCATGTCTTTATCTGGAAGGTAAAAAAAATAAGAGTGAGAGGAGCAGACAAATATAGAGGGAGGAAGATGGAGAAGTAGAATAGGGTACATGGAAATAAGAGCCGGACATTTCCTTTCTTTTACTCGCTCTGCTCATTTTTTTCTTTCTTACTTTTTGCTTACACTCCGTTTGTTCAGCTTCTTCTTCAACTTCAAATAAATAGGAAGTTATTGAAAGTGAACTCTGCTGAAAGTTGACACTGGCACGCCAAAGAGAGATTGGTCTTGCTTTATTTTATTTTGTCTACTCAGTAATGTATGTCCAAAAGAAGAATCCGAAAAAAATCTGATGGGAAGGATTGTTTATAAACTACTTTGGCATCAATAGACGAAGGGTAATAAAATCTTATTTGAAGGGTTTAGCCCTGAATATTTACACAGACTGGGCTCTGAGTACTTACTTACAAACGACTTCTGTGTACGTTCCCACAAATGAGTATGGCTTAGACTTTGAATCAGCATAATGTTGACAGCTATTTTGTCAAAATGCTTGTTAGCACGATAGAAATTTAAACTCTTCAAAGGCTCCGACGAAATAAATATTTAAGTCGGTGAGTTCGTGTAGCCAAGAACTCAAGTTCCAGAGAATTCATATTGATTTTACGAAGAAAAGAGCATCAAATGCGTAAAAGGTTTACCAGGTTATTTTTTTGGTCCGAATACTACGAATTTTAAATAGAAAGCACAATAGGGACTCTCAATTGTTTTGACTTTCGGTGGTGAACTGTAGAGCAGTATGTGCATATTGCATTGACAGATTTTCTTGACAAGGCTTATCATGCAGAAGGTATTCCCTGAAAAAGGAGATTGATTATATTTAAATTTATACTTTACACCTCATTTATATTGTCGGCTTGACTGGAACAAGCTTTCTTAACAGATAATTTTTCATGTTCAAACAGAATATAGTTTTCTATGTTGTAGTTCTGAATAATACAGATGACTACATGTGTTCACTTTGTAGAAGCTATAAAGATAGTAAGCATTTCTCTTCCATTTGACTTTTGTATTATAGTGTACCACTTCCAGATCATTTTTCGCTTCGCGTTCCTTCATTTATGTAAGCCAAGTATAGTGTAATTATATGTATTTTTATACTGTGAAAGTACCTTGAGATAGACGGGACAAGAGATTAAGATGGAGTCTTTCAGTACATTTGGTAATGGTTATAGCAGTCTCTAAGTTGTATGTAAGGAGTAGTAAGGTTTTTTGAAAACTCCTATTTCCGTTTTCCATGTGTGATACAATCTACAACGTTAGTCTCTGGGAATCTCATTTGGAAGTCGGCGGGCTACCATTAGTTTGACTCCATTCCTTGGTTTTACTTACTTTTGTAAATGCCGGTGAAAATAAAGGGGTATGAGTCAAAATTATTATCATCTTGTCTGCAAAGACCTATTTTCCTCCCTCAACTCTTTATGCATCTGTCTGTTAGTGGATTCTGAGAAATAGGAGCATACATGTACAGTTAACTGTATATTACTACTACCTCATTGTATCTATCTCTGGTCTGCTGGTCCACTCTCTGGGAACATTCGCCGTTCGCGTGCCCATGATTCTTTAATACATAGAGATGTACGACGAAAGAGCTGAGGAAAGGCGAAATTTGTGTGCTAGACCAAGACTGCTGGCAGTAGTCGGTTCCACAAAATTATACATAATGGATGCTTGCTGCGCCTATACACTTCTTCATCTCTGTCCTTCCTTTCTCTCTTGTGTTGAGTTGATCGTCGAGGTGCTTTGTTCAACCTTCTCTTTACTTGACTTGTATATACGTATCTGCAGATTTCGTTCTTTGCTCTCAACGCTGTACTTCTGTATCTCCGTCTCTTTCAGTTCTCTTCCTCTCAGTTTCCTGCAATGAAAGATGGTAGTTTTTTTTGCAATAATGAGACTTTTGCACTTTGTTCAGTTCCCCGAGTATAATCTATGGTTAAGATTGAAGTTTTTTCATTCCTTTTATTTTACTTTGCTTCTTTCGTTTACGTCGAGTCGTTTGACATGTTCAAGTAATTATTACAGTAGAGTTGAAATTATCCCAGTGCCGTCCTTAGAGATCGTTTAGTATCTCGATTTCTACGTTTATTGTTTCTGGGCCGTAGCTTCATCCTAGCGTGGCTGTTTTAGAGCTCTTTGGTGTAGCATCATTCTAGGTTGATAGTTTCTGAGCTCTTGGGTTCTACTGTAGGTTGTAAGTTCAAGGTTTTGTAGTAGTTTCTGAGCTCTTGGTTTTTGGATTGTGAGTACAAGTTTTGTAGTTTCTGAGCTCGTAGTTTGTGGATTCTGAGTTTTAGTTCTGTAGTTTCAAAACTCATGGTTTGTAAATTCTGGGTTCTACTTTTTGCTGTAGCTGAGCTCTACGTTTGGAGAATCTGGGTTCTTGAACACTTTTCCATTTGCTGGTTAGAATTTGTAAAAGTGTCTGTGCGGTGTGTCTGCATGACTCCAGTGGATATGAGTTTCCACGGGTCGATGGAACATGTTACTCTGACTGAACGGCCTGTGGGCAGAGGATGTAGAAGCTAATAATACAAAACTACGGTCTACATGAATGAGTTCCGTTCACGTACGCAAAACTGTGCTTATTGTTAGAATACGTGAGCATCATTCGCATTTTGAGATGGCGTAATGCTGGGCAGTCTATTCTTCATGATACTATAGCAATCCTGGAGTGACAATGTGTGTTGAAGTCTGAGTTTGACTGTGAGTGTGCGAGCGTAAATATATTATGTGAAGCTGGAATCAGTTGACATCCCATTCCGGATAATACATCACTCGTACTCTTGAATTTATTTATATTGAATGGGCAAGTGTAGTTGTGGGATATCGACCATATGTGTTATAGCTTTTGTATTCTAAATATCTTCGTTGTGTATTGCCCTCTTCATTTATCACGTACAGTCAAATGAAGAATTTTGCCGTTTGGTCTCTTGCATATTTTTTTTAATGAAGTTGTATTTCGTTGGTTGTCCGCACGTTTTGAAGTACATTTCACTGAATTTGTATTAGCATATGCGAATATGATGTTATTGGAGAAAATGTATTTCTGTAATTGCTCAGTTTTTATTAATGTTTAAATCCATCTGGACATGCCTAGTTAAGCGTGTGATGATTAGAAATAGTAGGACAATAATTATATTATTTTATTGTCATTTAAGCCTACTGGCGTTGTAATATGACCCATGAAAAATGACGGTTGTGAAGTACATGCTTGGTTATTCAATTGGAAACAATGAGAGATTACTCCGACAACCTATTAACTAGGTAATAACAGAGATCCTTTAATGCGACAGTGTGTGAGCCGCGCGGGATATACCGCTTTTCACTTTCCTTGCACTGTCACATATTCTAGAGGAACTTACTCTACTGCAATCATAACTATATTAGTACGCGTATGTACGCTTTGTGTATATAATGGATCTTGGTTTACGACAGAGAAAGCTTGTATTTTCTGTGTCCTCCGGGCGTAACTGCTCCTTATTGTACCAAGGTACAGTATATCCACCGCAGTCTGTTGTTATGACTGTACTGCTCATCACCACCGTCCTCATGAATTCAACAAATAGTGAGATGTACGAATCCTATATTTCTGTGTAATGTGTTTTTCTATATTACTATGTAAAATCTGTTTAGAGAAGTTACTGCGTTATATGCCGTCAACTATAATAATTATTTCCGTTGATGATAGTAAATCTTTGTCATGTGGTTGTGGCACCACTCGTCGTGAATATAATGTCCATTTTTAATTCGCTCTTCTACTCTTATGTGTTCATACTTACTTGAGAAATTCTTCCGCTTCACGTTCCTTTTCTCATCTCGCTATTGTTTTCCGTCGTCTTGACGCATTCTTTCATTATCTTCTTCTGGCGTATAAGGTTCTATTTGCTGGATGTAACTTCTTATGAATGTTTTAAAACACGCTATTGAATCTCTCTGGAAACGATACAGCTTAGAGATTTTTCATGGGCATCTTAGCGTGTAATTCTCAACTGTTTAATCTATCATTCCATGTTAGTTTAATTCTTCGCTTTCGTTGCTCTTGATCAGCGTAGTTGGTACAGCCGTACACTCTTAACACGTAGCGAATATTTAGTCTGCGACGTAATATGTGATGGATTATGTGGTTCTTTATGATTTAACCAGTTGTATATATTCTTGTTTTTGTATATGTTTTTCCTGTATCTTTTATTTTTCATAATTAATTTGGTTGGTACATTCAAAGCATTCTAGGTGTAGTCAATTATTGCATTAAGGTCGTCATTTCGACAACAGATATAATATGTATTGCAATACGTTATCAAGTGTATCAAATATCAATTTTAAAGCTGCATAAAATTTGCAGTTTAATAATTCCGGATATAATATTGCATTTAGTTTGTATTTCAACGTGTTTCAAATACGTTGCACTTATGTATGTACAACTTCAAAACTTTGCATTTAATTTTCAGTCACGCATCAGAGCATACGTACTTTGTGGAGTACCAAAGCAACGTAGTTTAACGAATACTAGCATTGAGTTCAAAATGTGTCCACAAAATTGTTCATTTATGTTCTGTGTTCCTACCATATGGTTTGGGCGGAAAAAAGTAAATAGTATAGCAAGTAAGTTTGTGTTTGCAGCAGTGTGTACATAAAGTAGCAATCAAAGTATTACTACTTGCTACTACTACCAGTGGAATTCGCATGTAAGAGATTACCATTGTAAACAAGAAAGTTGTTTGAAGGTGAGACATTTGTGGGTTTTGATGCTGAGCTTATACAATTCTTTCTCTTTATCCTCCGAATTGTGTAGGCAGTGAGTGAGCATAACTTTCCACTAGGGGTTTCCACTCTTTACCACAACAAGCAGAGGAAATTACTTGCTTCTTTAAATTAAATGTTTCTCTTCTCTTTTTTTCAACGCCTCTACACAGAGAGATTACAAGTACGTGTGTAAGTAAGAAAGAGTGGTAGCTCAGTCATAACATAAACTACGGGGTTTATTTTTCGTACTTGTACCAGTCCTGACTTTTTTCTACTAAAATCCACCGCCAATGTCCAAGTAGACTTACAAAAAAAATTCTACTCACCTTTGGGAAACTTGTAGTAAGGACCTCCTAGCCAAGTGAACTTGTAGTAGCATAGAAGTTTGAACGGGAACTTGATGGTACTTGTAGTAACCTGATGGTAACGAAGAAGCTTGAAGTAAGTCTAGACGATAGTAAGAAAATGCTGGAATTAAGTAAATACGCTTCAAGCTGATATATATTTTCAGTTATAAATCTTTTATGTGTAGTAAAAATCGACGTACTATGTATACATGGGAGGTTTACAAATTACATGTTATTTTTCAATAATAATACCGTAGTCCGTAGGTAGTAAACCAGTAAAAGTAGAAAGAATTATAAAGCACTTTAAAGGTAAAAAATGTTAGGGCATGTATGATGTGAAAAGTTTTTGCTTGGTGGTAGTTATGGTGAAAGTGGAATCATCATTTCATCATTTCCCATGATAGCAATATCTGTCAGAAGAACTTGTTGATGTAAATGTTGAGAAACGAAAAAAATTGAGTGAAATTAGATGAGAAGTATATAAGGAGAGATACAATTTTTTATGGAAACCTTTTGAAGAGGGAAAATGACAAAATTAGATTACCTGTGAGAGAAGTTAGAGGGGAAAAATCCAAGGACTAAGTTCTTCCTCTCCTACATGCTGATGAGAAAGAGAAAAATGTTTTTCCAGTATAGTGTTACAGTTCTGGGAATACAGTAGAACATCTCCAAGTCCTCATCATCTCTTCCCTTATTTTCAATGACATTGTTCCACGCTCCGCACAGCACAGCTAATAGCTATATTATGTATGCACCATGGTGTATGGTTATCTATTTTGTATCTTGATATATGTGTTTATATTAGTTACCTATTTAGCTTGGCGTACAATTGTCTATATTATATACCCGCCATGACTTACACTGTCTGTATTAATTATGTGGTTCCAATGATATAAGGTTTTCTATATTAATTACATTAAATAATACTTCGATATGTCACGATCAGTTATGTTTCGTAATACAAGTTTTACCTATTCCAGCTACATATGTTTGGTGTGAAGCCATTCGGTAATATTTCATCGGCGAAAGTATCCTAAAGTACCCAGTTTGTATTCCTCTAATGCAAAAATAGACCAAAAGCCGAAAACGTTCAGAACTCTAAACTCAAAAAGTACCAAATGTGTTCTCAGCGGATACTTATATATTTTCATACGTTTTGATATTAATTTAGAGTAGGTTTTCGTGCGTTAAGACATAAGAGATATATGAAGTCGTACTTCAGGATCCCTTGCTTGCCAAAATATTATCTACGAGGAAACCCTGCCTCGTGCCCTCGTTGATAGTGGAGACGACGAGTTGTGAGTTTGTAATCTACTTGCCTTGCAGGAACATAATCAAATCATGGTTTTGAAATTGAATTTTATGGAATTGTTATTAGGCTTCAAATACCGATGAATTTCTTTTGTGAAAGCATGTCATGCATCCAGCCTGACGGCTTCAGTCAAAATGACTCCCAAACTAATAGAAAAGTGTTCGCATATGAACTTCGTACTACATGGCAGTTGTACTACAATATGAATGTGTACTCTTTTGCGTTTTCCTTACGTTAAAGCTCATCATCAAAACTCGAAAGACCTTCTAAAAAAGCGGTGGTTACATGCGGATTCCGTTTGGAGTAATTACCTTCCTCGTTGGTTTGCTAATGAACTCAGTTTAATTAACTAATTTTTAATTCGTGTAATTATAAGGTTAACTTATTTTTGGGGTCTTGAACTTACTGCAAATTTCTTTTTCTCTCTTATTGACTCTCATTTAGCTGTTCCGGATTAACCCCGAACCAGTTTTAGTAAGTCTCTTTACTCACTGTGGTGTTTGTAATCAATTAACTAATTTAATAGTTTTTTAAGTCTCTCTCTGTAAATCTAATAGATTATGTAATACATAAACGTGTACATCGTTAATTCTCAACCTATGTAGCATAGATAAACATTCGTATACAGCATGTTTATACATATCTAAATCTAAATACATTTTAAGACTTTATATACTGCTCACTCTACAATGATCTTACAATTTACTGTAAGCGCATGCAAAATCAACACATACATAAACTCCAAGCATAGCATCCATACATTAACTTTTACAAGGACATTCGTAACTAATTCTATCATGGAAATAACATCAGGCAATGCCGCCATATTATCCACACTTCTTGGACCCTTGCAACGAAACTGTGCCGGATTTGTTAAGAGAAGGAAACTTTGTAGTTACAACTTTTTGTTCTGATGTACTATCAACTACTTTACCATAGTTTTGAAACCTTGTTACTTTTGTACAAAACCGTTAGCTGTTGTTCACAGTCGAAGAGCTTAGAATGTCCGTGCTGTCTTCAATTCCTTTTACCCTTTTCATCGAGTCGTACTCAATCAGTCAAATTACAAAGCGTCTTTGGCACACAAACAACAACACATTCTGTGTGAAATGGATTTTTGCATGTTTTTGAAACTTGGTTCTTGTAAACAAGTACCAAACAATTTACAACCAATGTACGATTCTTGTGTCTCATCCTTTTGACTATAGACTTGATGATCATAATTAACATTTTGTTGCCCTAACGTCAAACTCGAGTGTTTTTCTCACTTGAGTGTTTTGTATTTTCACAAGCGAGCTGAATTAGAATGCGCGTCGAACAAGAGCATATAAAACAGTCATGAACAAACGAGTACATATCTGTGTTTTTCGTGTATAATATTTCAGTGTAGGGGGTTATAATAAATATATTCTCTTACCGGGAACCTTTAAACTCAGGTGAAAAGAGCTACGGAATGCAGACTATTGCTCGGGATGATGCACCTTCACTATTCTTGACGCGAGTTTAGCTATTGAAAATATCAGGTTAGAAAAGAATGGTGGTAAGATATGTAAATACAGACGGAAGTAGTCGATGGCATAGCAGATGTAATTTGGTAAAAACAAGCAGCAGCTGCGGTTTTTTTGTTAGATACAAGCTGTGGACATACGCAGTTCTAGATACGGGCAGGAAAACTTGTGCTAAATGTGAATAGAAAAGCTGATGTGTAATGTACTACTGAGAATACAATACCAGCGCTTTCACGAGTTCATGAAGATGAGCAAGGGAAATTTAAAGCTGCGTAGGGTTAGAGTATTGTATTGAAATTGATTTTTGATATTTGTGTGCATTATGAATGAATGAGAACGGCATAACTTAGGTTTAATGTGATGCTTCTGTATATGAAAGAATTTCGCTAGGGATTCGTGGAGTGTGCAGGAAGGAGCTGTACGCATAAGTTTGATTATCTTGTGTCGCGAATGAATTTAAATAATAGAATCACAGTTAGATACTACACGAATATTCTTGTTATAAAAAGAATTGAACCGCACAGTTTGTACATAAGTAATACCTTGCAGAACCTTACTTAAACAAAAATTGTGCAGTTAAGCTCGTATTCTACCGTATTGCCTGCCTATAGTTTCACGGGAGGGAAAAATATCATTTGGCCTCATGGCCTCTTTGAGGTTTTAGTGTATATGAATGAAGCTATAAAGCTGTTCAGAACTGGCAGATGAGTCCTGGCATAAACAGTTTATCGAAAGTACCTTTTATTGTAACGATGTGGTGAATCCAAACTTTGTAAATCAGTTTTTCGAAACATAATTGAATAAATCAGAAACATGTTTTAAAAGCTTAGCCATATGCTGACGTTTGTGGAGCAGACGTGGGAATGATCAGGTTTTGTCCATATTGGGCTCAAGGACAAGTTCAGTTTTCCCCGCTGTGGAAACCTTGTTAAGAGCCTGGGATTCACTCTTTAAGCTCTGAAATATAAGTGGAGATAGGTTTTCAAATCCTATTACTTCATAGTTACCCTGATGTTAGTTGTTGGGTGAGTACCATTAAAGAGTTCGTATGTACATGAAAGAGAGCATTTATGTTGAGAGTGTAGCATAAAAATAAGACCTTGTGAATAGGGCATATATAGAGGACAAGTACTACAGAAGAGCTCCGTTTTTCACCAAATTGTTTTCACTTCCATTAAATCTCTATATGAAGAGAAGCCTACATTTAGAACTTTTAGTTTTCCATCAAGCTCTTGATCCTAGTTAAAAGGTTTGTTGGTTTTGTCGTCAAATTGAATATGTTTTTAAATTCTTGCTGTTGGGAATTATTTGATTAGTGAGTCGATGTGGATTCATGCTACATATGATCGAAATGGACCACATATTTGTCCTATGTGTACATTTAGGCTTTTGTCTTTAGTCTTTCACATAAAAGAAATGTACCTTGTTTTATACATTAATTGAGTTAAAATTACATAATCGGAGTTTTACTGTTCGTGTTACATTGTTTTTGGAGATTATTATTAGAGACACAATCATTTCAAAAACTACATTGTAATTTTTGAAGGTCTACACATTAATTTTAAATTTGCGCAGTGTAATTTTTGAAGACTGTGTGTTGTTTTGTAACTGTAAAACTGACTTGATTTTGATGAGTAGTACAATAGGTACTATTTGATGCTTTGACTGAATGCTATGTTTTTATACTTCTTGTATCTGTCCGTTTTTATAGATAACAACGTTGTACTTTAATTTATAATCTAAGTAAGTAGTAGCCTTTACTACATCTACAGTTGCTTTGATTCGAGTGAAAGTCATCCATGTGAAAGCTATTCGAGTTTTTTTGTCCAACTTACTGTAGCAAGCAACTTTTATCAGCTCTACTATTCAGCCTCATTCTCGTGTGTACTCGAATTGTCAACTTCATAGTACCAATGATCTTGTGACTTGGAACGAGAGCCAATTATTTTAAAAGTGAATATTTTTCGTAAACAAAGTGCATGTAAATAAGAAACAGTGAGTCGAAACCATATTTTGCCTAACCATATAAATGAAATTATGTTCAAAACAGCTACAAAATCACTGGATATAAACAAACATATTATAGTTACAAACATAATTATTCAATTACCATCATATCATAGACGAAACTATATTTTATGTAAACAAATTACAAAGTTGACCATTTTCACTGAAGTGAGATATTTTTAACAGTAAATAAAAAAGTTGTGAAATTTTTGTAATGAAATAAATAAATGAAGAATTTTGACTAATTACTCTGGATTTTGTATTTGCAAATCAGATTTTTGTACGAGCCCTATTTGACTATGACCCAATGGAGGACGAACTGATTCCATGCGCACAAGCAGGCATCTCTTTTAAGATCGGTGACATCCTCCATGTGATTTCAAAAGACGACCCCCACTGGTGGCAAGCCCGGCTGGATACACCAGCCACGTCGGCCTCCTCAACATCTTCAACTTCTTCAGGAGCTTCTCTAGGACATACAGCTGGATTGATCCCCTCACCCGAGCTCCAAGAGTGGAGATTTGCTCATGCTGTTGGCAATACTGGCAAGTCACCTGGTGGTGGTTCCAGCAAGTCGGGTAAACATCATAGTCAGAATAATGGGGTGAGCAGTCTAGTGAATTTCGATGGACACAACGGTGATGGTGGTCGGGGTGGAAGCAATGGGGATGACAGCAAGATCAGTTGTAGCCTTTTTGGGAAGAAGAAAAAGAACGAAAAGAAAGATAAATACTCAGCGAAGCACAATGCCGTCTTCGACTCACTCGAGTTGAACACCTACGAGGAAGTTATTCGCCTTCAGTGTAAGTAGTTTTCTCACGTTTTATCATTCTATTTTCTACATTTTTACTCTCCACACACCAATATTCTCCCCCTTCTTTGCTCTCTGTCAACTTACAACATTCATTTTCCGGGGTTATATACAGACACCACCGACTCACCTATTATGGTAGTACATCTCACTGAATTCCATTGCCGTGAAAAAACGGAACTTCTTTTTTACATGGCAAGTCTACCGATGGGGTTCGTGAGGATCCAAATTTACGGCTAGAACAGTTCAGTAGAACTACGTACTTCATGGCCTCAAACACCATGCATTCATCCGTATATGCGTTCACTGTGTATTCATGTTCATGGGTAGGCAGGGAACGACAAGGTCCTTGTTCACTTTTGTAAGCTCTTAAAGTCGCCTGTTCATGTTCGTGTATAAGGAAGCTTCGACAAGACTTGTGTTCACATTTATGTGTGTATAGGGAAGAAACGACAAGACTTTGGTTCAGGTTTATGTGTATGTAGGGTAGGGATGGTACTCCGAGACTTCTGTTCGTGTTTATGTGTGTGTAGGGAAGCAATGACAAGATTTCGATTCATGTTTGTGTGTATATAGGGACGCACAACAAGCAGACTTTTGTTCATAAGTACGCAGACATGCAAGGATTGCTAAGAAATTTTAAAGGAAAGCTAAACAGTTTTTGCCTCTTCCTTAAAGACAGGATATGCCAACTTGAATATACACTTGGTCTGTTGGAAAAATTGGCATGTTCCTGGGGCTTTGGACAGTTACACTCTAAGATGGGAAATGTGTAGCATATTTCAAGAGACAGCTAGGCGCCAGTCGGATAATGTAACTCTATGTACAGCGTAATACATAGTTAGATCCCATATGACATTCCCCTACACTACGAATACACTCCTACAACTAAAGAGCTTACCATGTACTAATCTGCTGCCTAACTTACGTATCGTGCTTAGGAGCAAAATATTACGGAGGTAAATGCCTTACGCAGACCATGCATACACACTCAACCATTCTTTTAACACTAGAAAGCTTCTTCCCATAACATAAATACATGTACTATTAGGTTGTGGTGTGGTATAAGGTTGAGGTGAAATAGATGATGTTTCGACAACCTCACATCACTAATACCGTCAAAAGATGCATCATGTACTTTATTAAGATTTATTGAATGTACATACATGAGGGGACTGTTTATATAGTGTATTTCATTAAACCGCGACAACATTTGTTCTGCCCTTGTATATTCAATGAATACCATTCTAGGGTTTTCTGTCTTTCGCTTGTACGTTTATTATCCTCGGTGACTTCCTTATAGTTACTTGTCTCCCGCACGTCTTTCTTTCCTCCGTCTTTCTCTCTCTCTCTCTCTGTCTCTTAAGAAAGGAAGACAGCAAGCATTCATTTAAGGTGTGAAATAAAATCCTGAGTACTCCAAACAAGAAGCTGTTTCTAGATTAGTGCCTAGAGACTGAACAACATTTCAGTAGAATGCCACCGCCAGCTAACTTTTTATTTATGTTCGGATGTACGAAGCAACTTTCCGCTCTTTTGGAACTACTCATTGCTTTGGGGTTTTAGGACTTTTCCCCTTTGTTTACAGCCTCTGTCATCTTGGTAAAATTTTCTAGTAGAGTTGAAATTTGAGGTCGGAAGGTCTTGTTGTCTCTCTGACATATGTATTTTAAAAGGTGCCATGCTAGATAGCCTTGCTTGAACTGACATTGCATCAGGTATACATAAATGTGCCTATTGGATAATCAAGGATTTCAAATATGTGTCAAGTATCAGTTAATTGTAAGACTTTCTAACCCTTTCTACACCCACGTAATTACAGAGATTGTACGAGCCAAGTAAGTTTCAACTATTGATTTTCTATTAAAAGTTCGTAGATTATGTTTTATTGTTTTATTCAAGGATGGTAGTCTTTGGCTCCGGCTCGTCGACTACTTTTACTTCATCTATATACACCTTTTATAAGGCACAGTGGCTTCTTGTTACTGATGTGTCCTGATTCTCCCTATTCTCCTGTATTATCTTCTTGGCGCGAATAGTCTGACAGTAGTCCATATACATATAGTGTCAGCTTGTGTGTGAGTATAATGTCGAAGTTACTTTTTGAAAGCTGGAGTGTCTAAAAGTTAAGTACTAGGTTTGAACAGCTATGTAGATAGGGAATATGTATACTTGTATATATACATACTTATATATACGTGCGCTTAACGTCTTCTCCTCTACAGAGAATACATATATGCAATCATTTATTGTTCATAGTATTCGAGATACATACTTGTAATCATTTGCACATAGTACACACGATGTACATACATATAATTGCTCGTTCATAGTATATGAAGTACCTATGTATAATTCTTTCACTGTATTTTCGTCGATAACGCAAGGGTTCGTTCTTTGTAATTGCTTTACCTTGACAACAATTGCAGCAGTAGAGTTTAAATATCCATGGCACTATTGCTACTACACTAGGTTAGCAATCGTCTTTAGAAAATATTGTTGGCCTCTTCACATTGCGTCGTTTCTGGAATGAATATACGTTGTCCCATTTCTTTCACAACTTTATACCACACGGGTATTAATGAAGAGTTAAAAATTGCTTACGGTCATAGTCGTGTATGCACTAAGTAAGTAGTATAGTTGCTATAATTATGTCAGTTCCTTGTCTAATAAGTGGCAGTAGTACAGAACACGGGACCATCGATTCATATTGGACAGTTGACACAACAATGTCATGGGAATTAGGAGCAAGCAATGACTTAACTACTGTCTTCATTTAAGACGTGAACTGAAATACCTTGGGACTCTAGACATGAAACCAATTGTGTAGACATTGACGCTATGAATTGAAAGGAGAAAACTCGAAAGTAAAGGGAAAGGTAATGTAGATGTGGAAGTAAAGGGGAAAATGCTATGGATGAAAGACTAAAGAGGGAACACTGGGGCTATGAAACTAAAGAGAAATGGTGCTATGAAACTAAAGGGTGGTGCTATGAAAAGAAAGGCATACATATTGATGCTCAAAAACCAACGAGAAAGACACTGGTGCTACTATGAACCCCAAGGCTTAAAAGCCAAGAAAGAAAGATATATTAAACGTATACAACCTACTGGCGACATGAAACCAAAGACACCGGCACTGGTGATATGGACGGAACACATAGTTACGGTCTGTCGACATGAAACCAAAACCAAAGCCCTAGACCCTGTCGACATGAAACGAGCACATACTTTCAGCCATGATCCACCATGTGAAATTTGCTTATCAAAATTTGATTTTATGGGAAAGCGGTTACAGGAGAGTTTCTGGACGAAATTGAATGCTGGGCGCATAAGTGAGTGATAGAGGCAACTCTTCTTCTCGTCTCGCATCCCATCTTCTCTTTTGTACCAATAAAATATTTTCTAGTACGTTTTTTTCTTTAGTCATTTTCAATACTCGGTAGTTTCTTTATATATACATCTCCCACATCTGTGCAAGGAAGCTGGCGCAGCATCGGCCAGTCGAAAAAGAACTTGTATGCCTTATTTTGTATATATTTGACCATTTCTGGTACATATACAGGGGTATTTTATACAGTTTTGGGGGTCCAATCCATATATTATTGCATATTATATTTTATACGTACTTCTGGAATAACTTAGGAAATATTTTTTCGAAAAAGTTGAAGAAGTTTGTATTAGAAGAGAAAACATGCTGTACTTGCCAAACACGCTATCTGTATTTGATATTGTGTACCTACGCAACTGCACAGTGTAAAGCTGTTTAGCCAAATCGATTTAAAGAATGAAAGAAAAGTTACACACATGTTACCCTAGAAGATCAACCATGCTTCAGTTCCCATTCATGGGGAGAGGTCGACGAGATAGGATTTTAAAGAAAATCTGCAGTTTTTTTCATTCGGAAATCGAATCGTCGATGTAAAAGCCTGCAGAAATACGAGAAGGTAGTATATAGAGGAAAAGCTTAGCTCTACCGATTTACTTCGTCTGTTGGTATGAATCAGAGTTAATCTATACATTAAATTTTGGAAGTGAGTACTAGGACAGAAGTACTGAGCTAAATGGGAAAATTCATATTATAAGATTCAATCTTTATGCAAGTAAATTAATGTTTAGCAATTTAGAAAAGATATCCTTCGTATAATTATTGTTGTTGTATATATGCATTCCATGTTTTTATACACTTGCATTATTACATACTTCTTTATATATATGTACGTCCTATTTTTAAAGGAATTCTATGTAGCATACATTCTTGCGATTTCTGTGGGAAAAAACCGGGAAATCGTCCAGCGAATTAGGTTCTCCCCGGTGAAGCCTCGTATATGGTAATTACGCCCTGGAAACGCTCGTAGTAGCTTCCTTTTTAGTAGAAGGCACTTTAGATCTTACGTGCTATGTTATTTGAATGCTTCTAGAATATTCTTAACTGTAGGTACATGCAGGAAGTATAAATGGTCTTTGGTCGGCACTGAAGTTTCTTCTTCCGTTTCACATTCACGCACAAAAAACTTGTAATTAATTGGTTAGGGAACATAAATGGTACGAGCAAATGAACATTACATAAGAATTAGGTGAAGAATTAGTTGGGATGCTACATGGCTGCATAATTTATGTTCCGTAGTATTCAAGTATATATGTACATATGTAGTTGTACGAGAACAAGTAATGATATGTTCGAGAATTATATAATTGCGAAATACTTTCTATGTAGGGCAGTGGTGGTGGGTTTTATAGTGAATTTTGCTATCCTGTAGGTATAGAGATGTGACTGAAGTAGAAATGAAATGGGTTATTTACACGGAAAAATCTTCGTTACCATTTTTCGATGAGTTAAACGGAAAGCGTTTATTATACATCTTTACTATAGTGCCAGAGTTACATATATAATTTTACTATGCTGGTAGAATGCGCAGGAAGATAGTTTCGTTATGTAACTTGAGTGTAGTACTTAGTAGATTATGTAGTGTAGTTTAGCCAATAAGCAAAAAAACTTTTCGTAGAACCAGCAATGGTTGGTGATCAGTAAAGGATAAGGATTGGGACCTAACGGAGATGATTTGATGCCGCAGTGTTACACACTCAAGTTCATACTTCACATTTTCTCCTCGCCCTACCGAAAAGGAACGACTCTTGTGTTGCAAGAAGGTAGAAGGCATTATATTAAGACTTAGATTGCGAATTGCTCTCATTCCTTAAATCACTTTTCATTAATCATTCCATGCACTCTAACTTCGAGGAGTGGAAGACAGTAACCCGCGCTTTCACTATCAACTTCGATGCTTTGTTATGTACAGGAAAGGTATAATAGTGTTGGGATATTGCATATATATAAATATATTCAAGGTGTAATAGTGTAAGAATTTGCGCTAGTTTTGTACGGATAGGTTGGCGTTTGTATTATATATAGGGTTTGTACATGTCCAAGGGATAATATACCCACTTTGCGCTCTCATTCTCAGTTTCAATCTCTCCAACTCTCCTTCCTCCTCCCACAGTTTCTTCTGTCTTCTCTTTTCCTCTGTCCCTCTCTTGCTGTCTCTCATGTGCTTCCCATGATTTCCTGCTCTTGAGCTTCCGAGATTCCAAACACGTGGGAAAACCTAAGAAGAGATTCACTCATTATACTCACAAAATATTCACTTGTGTGCTTCGGACACACACTTGGCCTTGTAAGAATTTCCAATTTAAGTTACTCTCCTCACTTGTTCTTCATATCCGTGTATATCTATATATATTTGCAGCTATGTTCCAGTTGTTGAGCTCAAATGTTTAAAATAAGCCACCTTTTTACAGTTTAATTTCACCAGCATTACATCTTTTTCTCGTTGTAGTACGTAGTTTTGTATGAGAATTTGCGCAGGTGTTTTATTCTTAGAAAAGTTGAAGTTTATGGATTGCTGTTGGCAAATACGCTCTTGTATTTTTTCCTTTTTTAGGCGAATGTATTTGAGCAATGTGGAGTTTTTTCATTTAAGAAAGCTCTTAAAATCCTTGTACTCCTGTTTTTTATCTGTCTGCCTGCCTGTCTGCATGCATGCATGCATGCATGAAAGACTTGTTTCGTTTTGTTATGCCTCGTACTCCTGTTGTTGCTATTGTACATATATTGTTGATACGAACTTGCTCTTTGTAAAAATAAAACATGCTTTCTGGGTAATTCAGCCTTCCTAGGATTTCCCGGAATTCCCTTTTTTCCTTGGATTGTAATAGATCTATTAGGGTAATAATTCCATATCGTATCGACAGGAATAACTGTACATGACTTCAGTACATTCGGATTTGAAGAACATGCAACTTCACTGGTAGGGTATTTTTGTATGGTGCACAATGATAGAATGGGATGAAAATGTTACATCATAAGAGAACTGTATAGGTATGTATGTACGCCATAAATAAAAATATACGATGCAAAAAATGAACTTGCTACACGTGTGGGGATTTCCTCGCAAGGCTTCCAGATTGGATGCATGTCGTTGAGATACCACAACCTTGTGTATGCTATAATATGAATTGTTGCGAAACAGTCCAAAAATCCTTTAGATGAACAGGCGTAGAAGAGCCACCACCTATGTATACAAGAATAGGTGGAGAAGATGCATTGTAAGAAGATTACATATGTGATTACCAGGATAAATGAACTTGGTTTTGTATAAATACTGTCATTTATTATAAAACACATGCATAAATTTAATTAATTAAATGTAAAAACACTATAGTGTACAGTATTAATAGTGGTGCTACTTTTTAATCTGCCCTACTTTCAGGCTGGAGACAATCCAACCTGGAATGTTGTAGAGAGTACGGGGGTATGATTATATTTTTGAGGTCATTGTATAAAATTTAATTAATATGTACCTCCAGATCTGTCTGTCGTTAACACTCTGGATTTATCCCCGTGGAAATGAAATGGTAACGTTGGCACAGAGAAATGTGAGAGCTCTGCTTTAGAAATGGTAGCTGTGCTACGGAGAAATAGGGACCTGGTTTTACAGTGAAATGATAAGCGCAGCTACGGGGAAATGGTGGCATCAGTGCGGAGAAACTCTAACGCTTTAGTGCAGAGGAATGGTAACTTTTTAGTACACAGCATCAGTAGTGTATTAGCTAAGTGTATCTGTATAAAACCTTGAGGATTTTCTGGATTCAGTCAAGCTGGTTTTGACTGCTTAGCCAGGAGAATCCGGGAGGTTTAACAGCAGAATTGTTGTTCCTCTGTGATACCGGTGTGTCTATGTCAAATGAAGGCAGAGTGTCATCTGTTAACAAAACGACTTCTACGTAATTATTTGTACACATAAGTAGTAACATATAAAAAATGAAATGTCTTTGTGTTAATTTGGCAGCTTTTCGACGTAAGAGTCTGGTACTCCTTGGGGCTCACGGTGTGGGTCGTCGTCACATTAAAAATTGCTTGATTTCACGACATCCCGACTTGTATGCCTATCCTATCCCACATACGACAAGGACCCCTAGGCCTGATGAAGAAGACGGACGTAATTATTACTTTGTCTCTCATTCAAGAATGATGTCTGACATTGCAGCCAACGAGTACCTTGAGTACGGAACACATGAAGAAGCCATGTATGGCACCAAGCTTGCAACAATTCGACGGATTCAAGCTGAAGGTATTTTTCACAACATATTTTATTTGTACATTACGCTTGTCTATTACAGCCCATTCCAGCTCGCTGTATTGTTTATTGTGATTGCTAATGGGGACAAGTATTTTAGTCAATGTTACTTCATTGCATTTAGTTGTGCACAAAAGGCAACACAATTTGTTGTAGTTCGATTGTCAGTTCCACAAATTCGTAATATTGCTAGAGGATTGTTCAATTGACTTGATGTCTGTAATTGAAGCTCGGTTTTTCCGACGATGGTAGTGTTGTTGTTTTAATTAATAGCATGGTTATGTCAGAACAGCTTTTGTTGATGTTTTAGATGTTGTTCTGTATTGGCAATGGTTGAGCATTGAAAATAAATGTTATGTACACTGAATGGCTTGAACTTGAGACCTAAATAAAGTCTAAATAAAAAGAATAAAAACATTGGTTAGGTATATTATTATTTAGTTTTCCTTGGCTTTCGCGGTTATATTATGTAATTAAAAATGTTGTTAATCACATAATCAGCGAGCTGTCGGGTGAAAGTGTCAGCCTTCATCGAGACGAGTTTGAAATGTTTTTCATTTTTCCAAATAACATGGACAGGTTTTGGTAGTGTTTTGATGATTTTTAAAGTGTCATATGGTGTACGAGTAGATTTTATACGGAGATTGGTCGCTCTTGCTTATACTAGTGTAGATAACTACCATTTTAATCGATGAATCTCATTGAGTTTGTAAAAATAAACCACATTTGAAAAACAGTGGTTTGGTCTTTGATTTCTACGAATCGATAGGCATTAGGCCAACAGTTTCCCTGGAAATGCCAGCGGTTATGGGAATACTTTTCGCTTCCCGTCATTTCCAGTTTAGAATCGATGATGACTCTGAGTCAAGGCGTACATGTATAAACTTTATGCTAATTTTTTTTCCTGTGCCTTTCTGAGAACGCTTTTTTATATGTAGTTGAGCTCGTTTAGTAATAGCTTGGCTAGCATATTATAGTCATTTATTTTATTGATTCGTCGCTTCTTTTTATTTCCTGTATAAACTTCTCCCAAGGCTTGTTATACTGTTTTGTAATGATAATGGGTTGGCGGTGGTCAATTTAGTGAGTACTTTGCTATTACCATTTTACATCGGGTAACCATGTTATTACAATTTTATGAAATCCTCCACAATTTTGCATGTATTTTTATGAAGTCTGTTTGTTTTGCTTGCATTTTCATGGAATCGTTTTATACGTTTTTCTGATGGAACACAGGCATGTGTCTTGTACATGCATAACCAAATATAGACTGAATTGTAAACGGGGAAAAAATTATGAGATCTAACAAGTTTCAATGTATTTTGTATGAAATCGCAGGTCTAGTGGCTATTCTAGATGTCGAACCTCAAGCTATGAAAATTCTTCGGTGTGCAGAATTCGCTCCGTTTGTCGTCTTCATCGCAGCCCCAGCACTCAACACAGTTGCAGATGTAAGTGTCAGACTTTGACAAACGGGATAGGGAAAAAAAAAGTATCTTTAAGTTTGCTGTCTACTGTGGAATCAGGTTTTTATGTAAGTGTGCTACATGACTGAACTTCCAAAAAAGTTGTCACTTATGTGCACTTGTACTTGTGCACACATATCTCTCTGTTTGGCCATTTTTCCGAGAGATAAAAGGCAAGAAAAGTGAATTTTTTTGAAGGTAACCTGGTCGTGTAGTTGTACCAAGTGAAAGGGGAGAATGTTTATCTAGCAGTCGCCTACTCCCCTTTTGCCTCGTAGCTATATCTGATATGGTTAATTGTAAGGGAAAACGCATAAAGTGAAAAATTCAATCAAATTTATGTAAGTAGGAAATAATACAGAGACGACTACAACATATATCCGTACACTTACTGCGCTCAGTATACTTACATACTCAGTAGTTATGAGTTTTCAGTGCGCTGAATGGAATAAGTTAGGAAAGTAGGTGTGCAAAAAAGTAAAGTTTGTGCAAGTACGAGAGTAAATTTCATGCTGTTTTCCTTGAAAAAAGTTTACATCGTTAAATTGAAATGCTTGGATTTCCAACGTTATAATAAAAAGAATCGTTAAATTTTTTTTTTTCAATTCTTCAAAAAATCCGGGGTACGTGTGTTTGGCACAACCCTCCCTGAGTTAAGGCTTGGTAATCGATGGAATACTCGGTAGTTGAGCTTTCAGTTGACTTTGCATTTGGACTTTAATCAGGATTTTGATGAGGCAACGTCGAGAAAATCCGACGAAAATCACTATAAGAACTGCAAAATTATTTCGATGAAAGTCTTTATAGGAACTACAGAACCATTTCAATTCCGTTTGTAAGAACTACAGAAATAGTTCATACGAAGGAGTAGGAATGAAGGGAGCGTGATTCGTTTCGCTGGTTGTGATCAGCACTGAACGCATCATTATTTCCTTGAAGTTGCCACAGATATCAACATCAGGAGCGGATAAGGAAATAAGCCAATTTGCTCATTTGATGTTTCAATAGAATATGAGTACGAATGTGGGAATTTCAGTAATGTTACGTTATATCCGAAAGTTATTTATGTTACTGCTGTATACATACTCGAAACTTATCTGTTTTTTTACTCCGTAATATCGATTTCTAAGATTTTGATGCCTTGTTATTATTTCGCCCATATATATAGTTTGACGGGAGTTTGGAGCGCCTTGTTCGGGAGTCCGAAATCCTTCGAAGGGCTTATGGTCATCTTTTTGACATGGTGATAGTGAACAATGACATCGAAGAAACGATTTCTATCCTTGAGACCACCATGGAAAAAATTCACTCACAACCGCAATGGGTTCCTGTATCGTGGGTATATTAAAGAACACAGGAACAAAAAAAGCGAAGATTTTTTCTAGTGTTACGTCGTTCAATATGTACTACTAAAATATTGGTAGAGTATTAATTATTGGAAGAGTAAAAACTTCTTAACCTTTTTTCTACGAACTATAACTATAAAAAATATTTCGGCTACCTGAATTCTTCAAAAAAATAACAAATATAAGAGAGTAACTAGAATATTATATAACAAAAACTACAAGAGGAATAAATGGAAGAAGTCATCAAAACTATGAACCGAATTTCGTGAAGAATTTTAAACACACAGAAACGTGTAGGAACAATTGTCTTCAAAAATTTCTCGACAAATTCCTTCTTTTGAGATCCTGTGCTGTGCTGAATATGACTACACTACTGTTACTCTCTCGAATATAAATGTTTTAGTATTTTGTCAACGTTTTCTGCCAACACAGAAATATTCTATTATCTGTTCACCTTTACCTTCATCTATATATAGTTCTTATATACATATATATGGAGAAAACAGTCGACGACGGAAGAAGAAGCGGAGAAAGAGCATCTTCACATAGAGCAACTTTACAAAAAACACAGGAAAGGAAGAGGAAAAAGAAAAGTCAATTTTTTCACGAACCAAAAAATCTGTTGATACGATTTGTGAACGCGTGTGTAAGAATTGTGAATGTGCTCCTAATATAAGTATAATACCTGGAAAAAAATAATGCTTGTTGTCTCTTGTCTCTTCTCTGGTATATATGTATAAGATGAAGTATTCTTTTTGCTATATGTATAACACTCAAGCTTAAAATTCCTATCTTATATATACATGTATATATAACTACTATTATATATCTACGGTAGCCTTTCATGTAATGGCATATTTTCAATCATCAGATATACTCCTAGATGTCATTCATTCGTCAGCACATTGCTCCTCTTGTTTTCTTTCCAATATCCTCTCTACCTGTCACGTCCTTTCCTTTTGCTATTCATTTTTCTTCTCTTTGACGTCTTCCCATGACGCTTGTCATTCAACGTTAGCAACTTCACAAGTCTCACAAGTTAATAAGTGGGAGGTACAAAAAAATTAAGGCAATAGATTGTCATTGCTTCCTGGGCTTCCAGGATTTATTTTTGCTCAGCGTTCTTGTGTCGTCGTCATCATCATCCGTATATTAAAAACTTTGTCCACTGCTGACAGGTAATATAAAAAAGGAGCATTATTAATATACACATTAAGTGTATATATATATATAGAAAGATCGGAGCAGACCACGACCTTTTGACTGAAAATGGACGATTGTTAATCCTGTTTGTCGGATTTTTCTCCGAAACCACCTTATAGATGGTAGTATGTTAGATGGTTATTACGATATATTAAGCTTAAAGGACATAAGTTGACTGGAAAGATGAAACATTTTATGGCTTCCACAATTTCCTCCAAGTAACTTTTCTTCTTATTCCTTTCTTCCATATTGTCCTGATACTTATACATATGTAAAAGCGTTTTTCTACGCAAACGGTGTTTACTCTTGTATAGCTTCCAATATTTACGATATTTTAACCTATTATAGCTTCTAATATTTACGATATTTTACTCTATTATAGCTTCTAATATTTACGATATTTTATCCTAATACAGCTTCTCCTATAATTGAATAGAAACCTTAGCAGTTAAGTATGTCATCCAGTGAGTTTTTAACCCAAGTATTGATCCTTCATTTGTTTTCAAGTAAGAAGGTGAGTTGCATTTCATGGGGAAACCGGCACAAAGGCAAATTATAACGTCCGTTACAAAACCCTAATTAAATGGAATGTGTTATAGAGGGCATCTATTCAAAATTCAAAAGCTTGGAATGCAAAATGATGACAGACATTTTAAGAATTTAAAGTATTATTGGTACGAGTACAGTAATTATATATATACATACTTATATATTCAATGTTACAAATAACAAAAGTAGTTTTTTAAAAACTCTATACACATACATATATAATTATTTTCTAATTAAATTATAAAATCCAAGTCAACGAAAGCATTATTATTATATAAGAACTAATAATTAATTATATACACACAAGCTTCAGCTTGTCAGCGCTCTAATCTCATTTGCTACAAACGGATGGCATTTTTATAGATTTAGCTAAGCTTTCGTAGTAGCAAAAGCATGTCATAATTACTTATTATAATGTAAGTATTTCAGGAAGTTACGATAGCTCATAGTGCTCTTGTTTGTTTTTGAATCTATTCTATTAAAGTTGAAATTTTTTTTAACTTTCGTGTATGGTGATTACGCATTATTGTGGGGGACAAATCAAGAGAACTAACCACCGAAATACTCTTCCAATTCAAGATTCGCCTAGCTCTCCGTTGATAAAATCCCTAATACTGTCCTGGTAAGATTTTTATATTCTACAAATTGATTGGTTGATTTAAGTATGCAAAGCATGGTTAGGAGTTTTTAAAGCAAACGACAGCTCGATGTACATATACCTAAACCCGTTTAAAAGCTTGAATATGTATTCCAGCATTTTGGTATAACACAACAACAGGGACTGCTGTTTGGGATTAATTGTGACATTTGAATTTTACATACTATTCAGTTTTATTTTGTTATTTGTGTTGTTTATTTATTTGTCCATTGTCTGGTTTGTAATGTTGTCATTAATCACTCATTTCGTTATTCATTTCGATTAATTTATATCGTTAATTATTTTATATCAATTACAATGTAATTATTTCAGATATTTATTCCTGGTAACAATGGAACGTTTTTGTTTTTTAATATATAAATATATATAATTGTTGAAAGTCTGGCTCGACACTAGAGAATTTGAGGTTATGGGGAGGGAAAATCACAAGTATTCATGGTTTTTCTTCATCAGCCTTGACATTATCGATCGTTCGTTCGACTAGAACTTCGTTTAGTATATTTCACAGTCCTGGCTTGACAGTTGCTTGAGGAGGTTAATTTATTCAGTTTGTCATCGATGCCCTATAATTTTCTCTTCGCCCCAAGTCATGATGCTTGTGCTGGTTTCTGCATAGGTATGTATAAACCAACGGCTATTGGGCGATTGCGTACCTACAAATGTTCAAGTCGTACAATGAAGTGGGGATGTTCTTTATCGTACCCTGATTTTTATTATTGAGCATACTATTTCACGAACGAAAACACATTGAGTGATCATTTGAGTTTGTGTTCTTTCGAATATCCGTGGATTTTCTCCCATGTGTTTTCAGGGTACAAAAATTCTATGGATAGGAAAAGTATATATATTGTCACTAAGCATACATAAATGAGCATAATCACTGGTGGAAGTAAAGATACTGTGTATTCATAATTGAGACTGAGACTAATAAAATGTAATTCATTTTGAGGAAACAGTATATATATGATATGAAACTCAATTATTATGAAATGTTGTTGCAGACAAAGTTTTAGGGTTCTGGGAAATAATAGGATGAAAGGTTGCACTCGACCGGGAGGGTTTTCGTAAAAGATTTTACTGCAGGTTTTAGGCGCTTTCCCCCCTCCGCTCTATACTCGGAATCATATGCAGAAAGGAATTATACTAGGGGATACAAATCCAGATTTAATTTTTGGCAGACGTGATTGTAGGGATTATTTAAAAGCGAAAATTTGCGTATAGTTATGAAATCGTTTGATAAGCCTTGGGTCCGAAGTATCTTTCAACCGCATCCTTTACAATCAGCTACAGCAGCACAGAGTACATCGAAGTTATAACAGTTATTAAGGGTAGGACATTGAAGCATTTTTGCTGTGGATAAGACATATAATAATAGTCAACCGCATTTGTGAGTATACAGCCTTGATTACCATTAGATACCTCTCTGTGTTACAAGTAGCCTGTCAGGGATATGAATCCGAGGCCTGGTTTAGTCATTGAACAAATATAGATACGTCTGCACTTTCAGTGAGTGCAGTTACATACATAATAATGTGATACGCTTATACAATTTCGCTCGTGCACATCACACAAGGTTAGGGGTATATGGTAGTGTCTTAACATAAAGCTGATTATGTATGCAGAAGTTTCGTTAAAAGATGTTGGAAGATCATGTTTATAGTTTGTATAAGAGTGGACGCCAGAGAATTCAATATACTAAAGGAAAAGCAAAACATAGGATGATTAAGTCCGGGATTCGCTTACGAATTAATTTATTACTTTATGACTATATACAGTGTCATTCTTTTTTAATGTGGTTGGAATTCGGAATCATTAAAATTCCTTATGAGCAGGCAGATTAAAGTTGTTAGGGCATTTTCCCCATCTGAAAGATTGACGGGCTAGACTCAAGCATCCTTATACAGTTTTGAGTTGAGTGAAAATGAAAGTTGTGTTTACGACAGTGTCGGATGTTGACGCCGTTGACGGTCGTCCTGTAGCTCTTCACTCTTTTTAAGTCCGCTCAGTGGTTTGACATACTAAAACTTTTATGGAGCCTTAAATTTTTCAAGCTCTAATGACACACCACACTTGCTTTCTGACACAAGTCAGACGCACTCGACTCGTTCAACTCCAGCTCACGAGTGTCAATAAGGTTCATTTTTCTTCGTATACAAGTTGACATCTGACGTAGAATGTCGCTCACTTGCTCACTCTGACAATTGTATTAATTTCGACTTGAATACTTTCTTTCAAAATAAATGAATCGGTTGAATATTTTATTTAAGAACAGTTCTGTATATAGTTTCTTTTTCCTGCTTTGCTAGCAGTGCTGATTTTATGTTCCACGAGCTGGACAAATTTGTTCTGCACTTATTCGGAATAGTTTCTATTTCACAGGCAGATTTCTGTTTTGTACAAAAAGGACAGATTTCCGTTTCATATAAAGAAGATATTTCAGTTTCATTTAAGCCGAGGATATTTCATATAGGTTCATACAAGCAAACAAGATTTTCATTTTCATACAAGCAGAGCAGATTGCTATTTCACAAGAAGGACAGATTTCGTTTCACTGACAAGATTTCTATTTCACTTGCAGGACAGGGAAACAGCGTATACTGATTTGCTGGTGCCGTAACTTTAGATTAGTAGCAGTATGTTTCCCTTTGAAATACAATGCCTCCTGTTAGTTCCCTATTTTGACTGCGTTCTCAAAACCAAACTTCGGAGGATCTCCAAGGGCTTAACTTAGGGGTTGATGGCATTTACCTGAACGTTCTGAAAATTTTAGAATTAGCAACGTGCACTCCATGTTTGGCTTATGTTGTCGGAAAATACAAGTGCACAGCTGGTGTAATGATATGCACAACGAATTTCAGTAGGCAGAAAAATGCTGTTGAAATCTTCAGGTTTATCCAAGTGGGCCATATCTTGTAGAGTTGCTGCTACTGTGCTGGAGGACCATTGTTGATAGGGACATTGAGGCATTTGTGAGATAATATTTGAACATTCACTCAGGGAAACACTGATATGCTTTGCAGTTGTATTCTAGGGCAGGAGTAGGTCACATCATTTTGTGTTATTAGTACTGCACGATTGTGAATTTCAGTATGTCGTCACTTCTATCGTTCGGCAGTTTTCTTTCGGGTTTCTATTTAATGGTCATGACTGCGACAATCTTGTTGAGTCTTGTCGAGTTACTTTACGATAATGTCAAGTGGTCGTTTGCATCTGGGGCAAGGATAAGGACAACCAGGACTTGGCATTTCCTGTGCAACTCTCCCCCGTTGTAATGATTCTGATGTCGTCTTGCACCTAAAAATTTTACGTGTTATACACGTTTCCTCCTGTTGTTGTGTCGAAAAGGAAACACACCGTCGTCAGCCTTAGCTCTCTTTCTCTTCGGATAGTATTACTACATACACGTTTACTTTTATAATCGTATTTTCCTCTTCTTGTTGTTCCTTCTCTTCCATCTACTTTTTTCCGCGTCGTCAGAATTGCATTTCTGTCGTAAGGGTAATCTCATTTTTTTTCCTGCACATTTACCATTACATTGCTTTAAATCTCAGAAATTTTAATAATTTTTCGTACCTTCTCAGAGCATATTTATGCATTGACTATGATGTTTGCTATTGATCAAGCATGGAAACAGCAATAGTAACTCTGTAGATGTTGATGCTCGATGAAATCACTGACACTGTATCTATCTACTTTAACCCGTTCAATCTTCTAGCCTTGCTGAAAGAGTTACAGAGTACAAATCTTTTATTTTTGTAATCAACCCTGCACTATTTTGTGTTCACATACAGTATTACCTCTTAAATTCAATATACCTCTGACAATTTATACATTATTCCAACCTTATGATTTTCGTGTTTATTTGATAATGTCACTTGATTTAATTTGCTCCATAGCCAGTATATCCATGTATGTATGTTTGTTTTTCCATTCACATGGATTGTTATTATTTCGCCATTATTTTTAATTGGTCTGGGTATTACATTTGGACATGTTCGACAAGCCCCAGTTTTTAGGGTATTTTGGCTCCAGTATTACAAAAAAAGTCTGCTCCTTTGGTATAAATTTTGTTTGAATGCATTCCGTTTTTTAAATGTTCCTTCTTCTGCTGGTCTCGTCTTTTTCGAACATTTCAAATTCTTCTCTTTTCTGTCGGTTGATAACTCATTCACATTTTTAGCATGTTAAACTAGCTTTTTATACATATTACCTTAAGATCGTTCTTGTTTTGGACGAAATTTGTATTTTTGAACGCTTCCAATACTTTAACTGTCAGGGAAGATTAGGGATTTGCAGTAGCACGCTGCTCAGTTGCCTTATAATTAAGTTTCTTGCTGCTGCTAGTAAATATAACTTTTAACGCTATAAGTTACATAGTTCATGAAATCTTAGGGATGTTGCACTTGCTGTAAGTAATTTTACGGTGAAACAACGCATTCAATGCTTACGCTAATCACTCTCTACATAGAGATGCACATGCATCCTGCGTTTATACACTCATGATATGTATCCCATTATTATACAATATAACATCTACACCATTATATCATCACGATTCTGTTCACCAGACAAGTTCTTCATTATGGCTTCTTATAAGTACGTATTGTGCAGAAGTTTGTAGTAACTTTTAGGCTTGACTACTTGAATGACTTTGCTTCTCACATTTAGAACTTACTGCAACGTTCAATCAAGAAAATATCTTTTGGTCTGAATTAAAAAGTGATTACGATTGTTAACTTGACAGAAATACTATGTATGGTACGAATGTTTCACATATACTTACTCAAGTGACTATAAAGGAAGTGCACACAAGAATACACATATTCAAGATAGGCACAGGCTTTACAGCAATAAAAACTACATTGCAAATAATATGAACATTCTAAAGACATAATATTGAGGACGGATACTGTATAAATTACTCAAATACTTATGCACCTGTATTCTTTCTTATAGAACAACCCGATCTTTGGCTGATTTGGAAACAGACATATGTCTGATCAGGGAGTTGAGAATTGCCTGTGTATAATTACTTTAATAGTTAGTGTAGGGCCTTCATTCATGGAGCACTCTCCTATACTTAAATATTCCCTGTCTTGTGGTGTCACTTTTTTATGTACTAATGTGTCTGCATTATGGTCTACGTATCTGTGGATGAATTTTAGATTTAGTCGTGGTTTCTACCATACATATATTGTTCGGTTGAATAATATTAATCCTAATTTATCTGTGTTTAACTTTATATTATTATATAATGCTACAACGCTATAGTTTCGTGCTTGATGAGGAACAGAATGGAAATAATAGAACTGTCGATATAATAGCATATTTTTTCTACAGGTTCAGATCCCTTTGTCATAATATGCAACTAAACACAGTGCATAATGTAGATGATACTTAAGTACAGCAGCTGTATTGACAACAGTTAGGCAGCGAAAACTAATCCAAACAATTATTAATGTAAAATAAAAAGTTTTTTGTAACTTACCAACGTAGATTGTTCCTCGGTTTTTAGAGGAATATGGCTAAATACCTACGTAAGTGTATTAGTCTCCAGTCTCCGAAATTTATGCGTAGCCATTACTTTCTACTATAGCAAGTAGCGTCTATAATGACCTTACTACTCCTGTGCTGTTGCATATGATGAAAACGTTTATCACACGTAAATTGATACCTTACATATTTAAGAATTTTAAACAAAAATAATTTTCAATGCAATAATTATTTACTTCCTATACAAGTTTCTCCGTTCTCAGTTGACAAGTAAACTGCAATCAATAATAGACCTATAATTATATAAAAAATACATAATAAATACATATGGATTCAGAGAGAAGAGATAAAAAAGAGAACTTGTACTGTCGTCAACAGAAGCAAGAGTATATTGTACCTAACAGACACCAACGTATTTCATGTAATAAAATATTATTGTTATTATGTGTAAAATTATATATATACTAAATATTTACCTACACAATTGTAACTACGATGTAAACGGCGTGGGAGGAAAAAAGTGTTAAACAGTTTAAACAAGGAGAAGATTGAAGCTACATGTAAGTTGACATATGTTATTACTAAATACATACATAAATTTAAATGCAGACTACTGATTAAACGTAAGACATGAATGCATGCCAAAATAATAGGATCAAGACGTAAGTTGTACATTATTACATTAATATATAGTCACTATGTACGATACCTCGATGATCCAGTTTTATTATTACTGTATTGTTATGATTATATACGGATTGTTCTTAATGGAAAAATTAAATTAAGATCCATGGAGTAATTTATAGTGAGGGACTATACTATGTATATGAAAACCCCGTAGACATGATACAACAAAATTAAATAAACTCAAAGGTTGAGTATTTAAAATATTTATCTCTATATTAAAATATAGTTCTGTACGGTGTAACTCATTCAGTTATTATTACACAATTAAATAAACAGGCGCAGCTATGTAAGTGTTTGTTTAAAATAGAAGTATTCATAATGTTACTATACCTAGAGATGTACTTCATAGAGTATGTCATTTACTATACCATACATATGTATACAGGTGTAACTGTAAGTATTTATTCAAGAGGCTATCCAAAGAACAAAGAAATTATGAAATAACAAGCGTTCACTATTTAGTATTTGAACAAGCTCTGATTTTAGTTTTATTGGTGTGGGTAACAAAGCAAGAAGAAGGAGAAGAGTCAAAAGCATGGACTACTACTATAAGTATATATATGTAATATTTGTGAACACAATTTTAATGTTTTTAAACAATATTAATTATTAACGTTGGGGAGGGGAATCAGCTACGTATTAAATGCGAGAGCAGCAAGAGGAATAAACATGAATAATTATATAAATTAATACATTACAGCAACTAATTACTGTTACATGCTGTAAAACCAATAAAAATATCTAGAGACTATACAAATAAATATTATTACTACTGCTGTATATGCATTTACTAGATTTAAAACGGCATTATTTAAAAGTGTAATTCAATAAATATTTTTAAAGCATCCAAATATAACTTAAACACTCATATAAATGTATCTACGTATATATCGGTTTTTGTTCGGTTTATTATGTAGTTCCTCATCAAACAAACCTTGCTTTTCAAAAAGTAAAGCTAAATCATATTGCTGTGAAGATTCACTTATTCAGAACGTTTTCCAGGTGATAATTTTCCATTTCTTTTTTGTGTGAAAACATGAAATCCTTACGAATCAATGGTATTTGTAATCCATTGGTATTTGTAAATTATACTGCAACAATTTAATTTTTGTGAACACTAAACAATGTATAATAATGTATTGTATCTGTTGCATGTCAACATGTTGCCATGTTAGTTTATTAAAATAGCTTAATTGTCCATCTTTATCTTTCAAGTTGTTTCAGAAAATTTGGACAACTTACTATATATTATGACTAATATACTAGATCCAATTGCATGAAGTCCGGTGAGACATACATACTTAGCTTGTAAGGTATTGGGGCGACTTGACGATTGAATACACTCTAAATATGGGACTTTACCTTGTACGTACATATGCTCATCGTGTTGATGGTTTTGACGTAGAAAACTATATAAATATATCTATTGGTGTCAAATTATTTTTGAACTTCAAAATTTTTTGGATATTGATAGCAATTATTGTAATACTTAAATTGACGAAAGATCGTGGACTCTGCAATATACCTGCAAGAATTTAGTTGTTGCATTGAATACTAGTATACCTACTCGAGTTTCTCCTCTACGCTAAATTGTATATAGAATTGTTGGAACAAGTACTATAATAGTAATAATCGCTGATTGATGCAAATACAACACATTCTTCCGGAATTGAGTAATAACGTTATTAGTTATTTAGAAGGAGAGTCACGGTTCATTTGAAATGTACGATTTAAATATGTTACTGCTGAGATTTTTAGTTTGCCATATTAATGATAGCAATTTCAACAAAATTATTACTATATATTGTAAAAGTATAGGATACTAATACATAAATATATATACTTATATATATATATATATGAAGATTATACTGACTACTAGCAACTATACACAGAAAATAAGTAATAACACTACATGATAATGATGATGCTATTCATAAAATTGATTTTAACGTTAGTCAACAGCGTCAAAAGAGGAAAACAATTTTGAGAGATTTTTCAAAAGGAACTAAACTTTAAAAAATAAAAAAGAATATATAACGTAATAAATATACGATGATATTGAACGACTCAATAAAAACGAACACGTTTTTGTAGATGCCAAAATTTATATTGAATCTCTGACACTTATTCTCAACATTTCATGTTCCATCAGATGTGCATTCCTCTTAAACATTGCGTATTTACTCTTTACCAGGCTTTGCCAAAACGTACGGTGATGATTTTATTACTTGTGTAAACTCATTTCGGCGAACTATGGTAGTTTGGGATTTATGATTCTATAAAAATGCCTGATGATCGTTTTGTAGCTGTCATATATAGTTGACAGAAGTCAACGAGTGTCTTTTGAAGTGCATGTATATCTTTCTTGTAAGTGGCATTCATATTTATAAAGTGTGTGTTATTGCATTAAAAATACATTGGTACGTGTTTCATGGCATTAACAAAGCGATGATGGTTGACTGATTCTTCTCACACTATTTACAGATCAAGTCAAGACTGTATTTATTAAAGCAATTGTCTCAAAAATCCATTAATAATTCATACCAACTGTGATCAAAGGTAAATATAAGGTTAGAGTTAACAAAACGCATCAATCGAATTTGTCCTGCTGGCCGGCAATTTTCTGCATCCATTTCTGGTATTTGTAAGTTTCGGTAAAAATTTCAACTCCTGCAGGTCGACCTTCATCTTCGCAAAATGTTTTCGTCAGTACGCCACATAAGAAAGGGTAAATGACAGGAACTGGGGCTTGTTTCAGCTTGACTTTAACCATTTTGACTAGAGGAGCGCCTAGGTCACTGTCGCAAGTTTGGTCTTTTCCGTTGGTTTTAGTACAAAACGACGTACTTACGTTTAATTTCGGATCGGCTTTTAAACATTCTGCCTCTGTCAGCTGTGTCACATTTATTTTACGAAGTATGCGTTCAGAATGTGAAAGTTTGTCAGACTCCGGAACAGTACTAAATGCCAGGATAGCTGCATCGGCTGAAAAGAATGAAACTTACTTTACCATCAATTTATTCCTAATTAAATTATTAGAATCAGAATATAAAATCATACTTTGTTCGCAATCTTTTGCGGAAGATGGGATTCGAATTGCTTTCAAGACTTTCGAGTACAGGAGCGGTTTGTTAATTTTCACCATGGCAAGTTCATTTTCGTCAAAACTGGCATTGGCAAGCATGGCCCTTTTCGTTGGTTCTTGCACAGCTGCGTCAACCAGGTACCGGACTGTGGAGATATCAGCAGGTTTGCATTTATCACGCGGCTCATCTTCATCCATGTTGATGTCCCCAAAGTCATGGTAAGGTTTGTTGTTCAACATCCGTAGGGTGGGTATTGCACATCTTGCCGATGTGACAATCCAGAGCTTGTTATAGATCGCTCCAGTGCATCTGATCGGCTCCTGACCGGGTACGATGGGCGAGTACGACACTTTTACCACGAATGGATTTAGCATCAAAAGCCGTTGGGGAGCTGGTGTAGTAGGCGTGGCACCTAGTGTTTTTAAAATTAAGAAAAATTTTCAATAAATTTTTATTAAAGCAATAGTAAATTTTTTTTTATATAAATCTACTATGTGTACATCTATTTAACATTGGGCTTTGGGGTCGCTAAATTTTAAAATTCTTGAAGGTATAGTCTTTCAGACAGATTTGGTCTACAGGATACCTTTTTTTGCCTTATCACCCGCTCAGCATGTGCTTACCACAATGTGTAGCAGCACTCCGCCGGAGAGCGGGCGTGTTAAAAATGACCACTAAACAGCTTTCAAGACCAAATAGAATCTCAACCATCGACATTCCATCACGAGTCAGTTGTGGAGATGCGAGTAGAGAAGAAACTGTACTACATTAAAAAATATCAATATGCCCCTATTTAAATTTAGTAGTAGCCGTATAGTACGGCTTTATTTATGCACATTTTATATTTATGCACAATTATCATTGAAACTTCCTACTAATGAAGGTCTCGTTCATTGATAATTGTTAGGTACAAGAGTTTAGTCAATTGATATAAAAATTATTTAGGTAGACAGTTTTTTCATTTCCAGGACAATTGGTAACACAACACGGACCGTGATGCGTCATGTATGCATGCAGAGAGATTATAGGAAATGCCTCAAAACCTAACTGAAAATCCTTGTCAAGATCGGCAGCAAGGTATTCGTTTATAAAATTTATTTTATTTCGGTAATAACTTACTACTGTAATTTAAAAAATATGTATGTATATTTCCAAAAAAGTACTTACAAAAAACAGATGTGACAACCACGCTGATTAGACACACAATCCCTGTAAAAGATACCATTTTACACGACACTTAACATAACCTTACGCTAGTGACACAAGAAAATTAAGATTTATTCTTTTATAGATTTAAGACTGCCACTAATTTCTACTCGTCCGAACCACGATTTCAAATGGTACAAAATGAGTACGTGAAGTCATTGTTGTTTTCAAGGTCAAACAATTGAGACATTATTGTACTGCTTAAATGCATACATTTTATCATTCAAGACGTCCTGCTTGGTTGAAGAAATCGTAAATAAAGGATCATAATGTCAGCAAAGCATTATATTGGAAAGTTTGTTTGAATGCAAAAAGTATTTAATAAATGACGGTCCGGAATGCTGCAGAAAGAGAGAGTTCAAACGGAATAGCTGTGGTTAAAATACAAAATAACAAGCCACGCTAACAAGCTGGTTGTTCTGGTTGTTGTCGACCAAGCAAACATGTTGGTATTACATTTAAAATATTATGCAGGTCTCCACTGAAGTTTTCGGAACTTTTCGCGCCATGTATTATGTGGTTTACGGTCAGCTGCAGGCGATGGTTTGTTTAGAACACTACTTTGAAGTCTCTTGATTTGTTTGCTAACATAGGCGCTCTGATTTATGTACATGCTTTTTGTACTACATGCAAATATTGGTAAATCTTGTTAACGAGCCGGTAAACCGTATCTTGAGCTTACATGGATAAATACACGGAATAATGCATTTTGTAAAGCATGAAACTTGTAGGTTGCATTACATAGAAAAATAGATTTGTCGCCATGATATGAGGAATAAACGGTGACCTAATTAACTGGAAAACTTTCCAATATTTTTAAATGATAAAGAAAACCCCGTGTTAATAGATGTGGAGCGTGTAGTATGTTATAGAAATTGATAATATTAATGTAATGAAAAGTGCTACTGAAGCTATGGGAACATTAACATTGTTAAAACACAATAACTTCATAAAGTGTTTAAATTGTAATAAATAATTTAATTAAGCACAAATATTTCGATCTTATTGACGTCAATAATAAATTAGTATGCGACATAATCGTGGGCGCATTGCTCCACTCAAGAATTTGTGGGATGTTAGGCAAATTGTTAGCAATTTTTTGATTCGCCAGTAACGCTTGTTTAGAGAGAGAGAGAATTAAACGATTCCCTTAAACTTGCCATTACATACAGTATACAAGTAATATACATAATAAATTGTAACAACTACAGATAGTACAGTACATCCACAATATGACCATGGTCTATAATGTTAGTAGTATAATAAATTATTACGTTTTAACTGAATTCACCATTTCAAAATAACCTTTTCAGCACAAAAACGTTTTCTAAATTTTTCAAAATATTATTTCGCGTCCTCTCGCGCCAATTAACAATCAGATTATTACCTAAACGTTTCCCACTGTATATTTTTCCATATCATAACTATTAGGAATGCAATTATTCTGCACATTATTCTCCTATTAAGAAGATGCCGTGAATAAAATAAAATGTTAAATTTTGTAATAATATAAAATCATACAACCTGAAAAGTACACGCGTATGCATGGTGCGGGATTGAACATATGTAATATCTATTTTGCCCAGTATTTAACAATACTATACTTTATCCTCTCAATCATTACATGGTGCAGCAGGACAATCCTGCTGTTACACAAGAAAATGTTTGTAGCGTTAATCAGCATCAGAATAAGAATTTATTAGGTTGATATAAGTGGCCTCAGCCTTTACAACGAAGAAGTTAATTAGTATATGCACTAGAAAAATGAAGTCATAAATGCTTATACTTATAATCTCGTTTCTTACGACATATTTTATTCTAGTGAACACATAGATCATGAGTTGGTTACTTCTATACGTTTGCCATGTTTTTACAATCCGGAACACAATGGTGTGAATTACATTATTAGCAACGACACTGTTGTAAAAACTAAATTATTGTGATTGCTAACGCTGCTTAGATCGGACAATAAATTGCAAGTGTGAATATACTTCAATATTATTTTATTATAATTATATCACACTTAGGTAGCACCGAAGAGTGTTATCGTAGTCCCTAATGAGAATAGTTTACTGATTGGATTCATTACTTTAGATTGTACAGTCTCGAACTGCGTAATAATCTGAAATATGTACATGTCGCCGTTAAACCTAAAGGTTAAAGTTACTTCTAAAATAGACTTGACGGATTTGATACATACATCTTTTACTACAGGTTACATGAGGATGCAGGTACATGTTGCACCAAAGTTGCTACGGTAAAAGCTACAAGTTCAGCACCAACGCTTTTTCATGAAGCAGGTATCACGCAGGCACAAGAAATATAAATATAGGGATATAGGGACGTGGATAATATTTTGCAGGAAAATTCGCAGGGATAAAATGAAAACGTTCTGATCGCAGTGAACAATCAGCACAGCGTATTCTTAATTTAAAGAAGAATAAGGGTAATTTACTGACGTCATATGTAAATTGATCGTTTTCAATGGTAAAGAGGTCATGTATTTTTTCGAGGACAAAAGAGCAGCATTACTAGATGGATGTTCTAATGCAACTCGATAGCAAGGGTGAGGATGTTGATGATGGAGGTGATGCAGGGAAAGAGAAGATCCTTCTTGCTTCATGGCTGAAGGTTTTAGAGAATGTTGGGGCTCAATGATGGAAAACCCGGGAAAGTGTTCACTATATTCACTGTCTCCTTGTGATTTAAGTTCAAAATGCGGTTCTGGATCTGAGGTGGGGCTGGAATTGATAGGGTCATCATTATCAGGACACATGCTTATTCTTTGAGGTTCATTGGAATTAATAATACATGCATCGGAATTATTGAACATGTTTCTACATTTACCATTAGTATTTAACTTGTTTATATCATTAGTACAGTATGTCTCTTGATTATCCACGTCACGTATCTCAAAAGGGATATTTTCTATTTTATCGAAAGTAATTTGAGACGTATTTAATTTATGAATATCATAAAATGAAGATGCAAGCTTACTGTAATTATTTTTATTTTCCATCCCCAATAATTCTGTATCTTTAGCCGGGCTTGGAGTTAATAGACTCGGCGAGCCCCTTATTTGATCAGTGGCTTTGGGCGGAGGAAACGAAAGGTATGAATTTGTACGTGCGTTCGGTCTGATTTTACCACTGTTTACAAGACCCGCAGGCTCGTATTCCCATTTACTGCAGCTTATTGTGAGAGACTGGGAGCGGTTTCTTTGAGCTTCTTTATGCTGCTCGGGTTCGGGAGACACATTCATTTTGTCTGTAGTTGAGGACTCTATTTTCGATGGTAGTTCCACCGCCGCTGCTTGACTCAATCGTATTAAATCAACCATCGTAGGATTAATCAGAGAACTTTTTAATAACGTATTTAGCAAGGTTTCGGAATTGGTTTGTCGACAAGAATGGAAGGGTTCTGAACTGATGGAGCCATTAACACGAAGCTGTTGACATAATTTAGCTTTGTGATTTGCAGGCGGATGGGGCTTAATTCTCTCTGAGGTTGAAGTTATATGTGTACTTTTAAGTCTTGTGGCCAGTTCTTCTCTTGTATTTATTTTGGTATTGATAGAATAATTTGGCGGTTGCTTCGAGTTTTTACTTAAAGTCGACTCACACTCCATGCTTTTATTGCAAACAGTTCCCTGATTATTGTTTCGACTATGAAAAGGTATTTTTGAAGCAGATTTACTGACTGGGGCTACCCGTTTGTTTGATTGCATTGCTGCATTATTCGTTTCATTATAATCGCTGTTATCAACAACAGAGGCGTTCGTTTGAGCGTCTTTTACGCGAAGCCTCTTAACCAAGTCCATAAAAGTTAATCCGTTCGTCATTGAGCTTGGCTGCTGCGTTGATCGCATTATTCTCGAGGGTCCTCCAGTCGAAGCTCGTTTACTGTTGAACTTGTTCACAATGCTAACACACAAATCATAGGTTTAATAACCACACTAAATTGTGATCCAGCCTGGCACTGGTAATGAAGTAGAGATGAAGCAAACAATACGCAGTATTACATAGTGCGAAGTACTAGTGTAGGCATTAGTGAGAACATTACCTGGGCCAGTCAACATCTTTGGAAATCTTCTTACCCTGTACAACTAAATCGACGCCGTTGAAAGGCGGTGGCATGGTGGTAATGTTCTGTCTGTATGCTAACTCAAAGTATCCTGTTTCAGCATTCCTATCTTCCCTTCGATCAACAATAACTACCCAAAGAATTACAAATTAGACTGATGTGATACTTAGATTCAGGAAAGTTGGCTACCTTTGTGCAGCTAATCTATGTATGTGTACCTTTCACACAGTCCTCAAGGCACTGAGCACACATGCGGGCAGTAACGCTAGTACTAGGGGACATGCATGGACAGGAATTAATTTCTATCAACCATGGTCGGAGATCTTCGGATAGCATGAAATCAGCCCCATAAAGTTCAAAGCAATTCTTACGAACGTCAGCAGTTTCTTGGGAAGCAAGGAGGACACCTAAAATTCCTTGTTTCATCCCTGGATAAATTAAACTGTCCCATAAATCCATTTTTCCAAGAGTCCTGTCGGAAGAAACAATGAAACAGTTCGAGAGTACTGCCGCAGTTATGGTTGTTAATATGAAATGATAACTAGGTATACATATAAAATAAAATTACGGAGGAGATAACAAAAAAAGAGTAGTCACTTTAAATAAGCTTGAAATGTGTAGCAGTCCCACATATTCTCATCAGGTAAGGCGGAGTCACGCAATTCAGAATTTTGATAGCGACATTGAACGGCATTATTGCACAAGTGTATACTTTCATGAAAATCATCCAAACTAAATGGTTTGGTGCAAAAACGAATGTAGCTCTCTCTGAAAGCATTAATAAATCAAATGACACTCATATTAATTCATTTCAATTAAACTATACATATATGTAGTTCTTGAATTATACAATTTTAATTTATTACTGTCAACTAAATTATAACATGAATAACTATTAATAGTCAAATGTCAACAGAAATTCTGTTATAATAAAACAGCCTGGCTCACTTGTAAAACCACACTGTTAAAGGATTCCAGTCTGTAACAATGAACCACTGACGAATATCAAATTTAGTTTTGTAAATAAGCAACGGCCGCTCGATATACTTTTGCACAACCCAATTGAACTCCCTACTATTATTCTGGTTGAGGAGCTCTAAGATTTTATCCAGTTGACTCAGTATTATAATGCCTTTCCCGCGGGACCGAGCACCAGGCTTGCAAATCCAAACATTGTTAATGCCATCAATGTGAAATTGTGGCCACAATGGGGCCATGCGTTGCAAAGCTTTCTTAGCAGCATCGTATTTTAACTGAAATAATTGTTTATTAGTTATGAATATAATGATTCAACAATGAAAAACTGCATGCAAAAATATTTCTCTCATTAAAACTTCCATTTCATCTACATTTTTTGAAAGCATATTATAAAAGTACCTGTAGGTGCATTACTAATAACTTACTTGCATGAGTTGCATGTGTATTACTAATAAGTTAGCCGTCCATGCTGACGATTAAAAAGCTACGCGCGTAAAATATACATATCCCATACCTTCCCAGAGTCTTGACCATCGCTGGGAGCTAACTTGCTTTTCAAGTGAACAATACTATAGTACTGATTGAGGAAAACTTCCCAATGTTGGCCCATAAATGATGGTGGCATTAACCAGTCGATGTCCTCATGACGACGCATCCGAACATAGTTATTGACTTGGCGTACCGCAAAATCTACAGACAAGGACACCACACGACTTGAAGGGTCCATGATCCCATCCTCTCCGTCCTTCTCGTAGGAATTAACAACCCACTTCAGGAGACCCATGCAAGCTGAAAGACGGTAGTCATCAATGAAAGATGACTTTTCTTCGTCCATGCACAAGCGATAGCAACGCGGGAAGAAAGTATCTGACACTCCAGTCTCACTGAACCACTGCATGTTCTGAATGCAGGCAGCTATTCCCACCTGTTGTGAAAGACATGATTTATGGAGACTTGTACTGTCAATTTTGGACAACAAGCCATGGGCTAATTGATGCGTGTTGCTCGTTATAGTCGATGGAACGGGAAAGACAAAGTGGAGTGATGTTTATATTAAGTGTTTTAGGAAGGGAAAACTAACCTTTGTTGTAAAAAATGCTTTAGGGAAGCGATTAATGATTTGGTCTTTATGCATGGACCGCCAATCAATATTATCCCTACGTACGACCCACATGAAATCAGGCGGATAATCACGTAAAACACGATTCATCCAGGCTTGGTCCGACTCGTCGTCAAAGCTCCGACCATCGAAATCTGCAAGAGTGAGTTAAAAATCAAAACGAAAACATACGCGAAAAACAACAATGGGCTCAAATTTCTCCCAACATATAAATGGATCATTAAAAATCATATTAATTTAATCACTAAATGCATAATATTTGAAAATTCATGTGTTTGTTCCATCAATTAATTACAGAGCTGGCAACTACCTATAAAACTCAAAAACACCATAGATAATTATTTGGGCAGCCTATAGGAGAATCGTTACTGGATTTTGCCAGCTTACAAAAATAGAATAAAAAAGTTTCCAGGTCAGTCATGGGTATTCACATAGGTAATAAAAACTTTGCTAATTTTCTTCTCCAATTGTTAAAGTTCCGATCCTGTTAGAGTCTAACACGTAATCATCTATCACACTTGAGCCCACACGTTAGGTTCCTTGCGCTCTGATAGCGTGATGATACTTTTATCGAAAAACTACGAAACTAAACTTTTTATGCTCAACTTTTTTAATGTTGCAAAGCATTCTGCAGTCAAGTGTAATTTGTCATTAGTTTTGAAGTAGGTCACTAGAAATGTATTTACTGTTGGAAAAGATTCTTTTCTGTGAATCTGTGTATTGTAGGTCGATGAATATTTATTTAATATTAAATCTAATGTTATCAAGCAGAATTCAAGCTTGATGGAAGTTTGAAACTGTTGTACACTGCCAAACTTTAGCATGTCCCATAAGCATTACTTCTGGATGGATGAACAAATTGACTCAAAAATGTACCATATAATGTCAATCATGCGGTACGTATTACGATCGACTGCCTGATCCTAATCAACAGGTAGATTTGTGTACATCTCAATCTCTCACACAGCAGTATTGGACAATGCCAAGCACTTTACACACTACTGGTTGCTGATATTATTAATTAATATTAATTATAAATATAATTTAAATAATTATTACTATTATTTCGGTATAAATATAATGTTGAAAACAGTACAGCAATTTGTTATTTGTAATAGAACGACTTTGAATTCATATGATTGAGCAACTTTAGAGAAAGCTAATAAGAAAAACTTTATATGTTACGGTGTAATATTCTTCATGTAAGTAATAGTGAAAAACACATTACACAAATGCATAATACATGTACAACAAGTGCTTGTAGGTGTTTGTTACAAAACGTCATTCAGTACTTAATTATTCAGCCAATCTGCAATTACTAGATAAACTGTTGTTTTCGTATGATTTATCTCACGATGAGATATTATTTCTCGGTGAATGGAACTGAGCCTCCGGTTGATGTTCAATGAGGTGTCCAGGACAAGAAAATGTAGGTCTTCAGCTCATTACGTAACCACTGGTATTATGTTTCATGCATTTATACACTGAATTTCTCGGGAGGTTTCATTTCTATCAACATATCTAGCATACCAGACAGTGATTGTGCCAGTCACCACATTTGTATGTGTGTGGGTGAAAGTGATGAAGACAAGTTGCTATTGTTCGCAGGGGAGAAAAGCGATACCATGAAAATATCAGACAACCCTATAGTCCTACATGGCTTGAGTGGATGCAAATGTGTGAGTGAGCGGAAGAATTGCTCGCAGTTCATCGTTTTCATGTCGATTTCCAAATTTCCACACTTATAGTCACGGATGGTTTTGCGTGTGGCCCTGTTCCCGATTCTTACAACGTCCTAAACAAATCGATCCTTGGTGTCTCCTCATGGATGTAATTTTTGCGAGTCCGTTTACTACACACCTATATCTGCATATTCAACAAACAATTCCTTCCGTCTTGTCTTTCCATGAATTGATGCCATTTGCTCAGCGGGCAGCCTGGTATTCGAATGGGAATGAGTAAAAGGGATTCGCAAATGTATATCTATACAAAGGAAGTTAGTATATACATACTAAGTTACCTTCTGGCAAAATAATCAAGTCGAGAAACTATGCGATGAGTTGTATGTTAATGAACCTGTGTAACCATTAGTATCTCCTGAACTGATGTACTACTACAACAGTTACAGTTACCGTATACATGATGATACCAAAACTAAGTTTCTAAGTCCACATATTGTGAAGAAAGACACGAATGTCCAGTAATAAAATGCTGGAGATGCTTAGGAAAATGCCAACTCATATTATCCCTTACAAGAAACAAGATCGAAGTATACTTATGTACACCAACAAAAACGGAAAGGACGATAATATAAAATAGCAGGAGTAAAGCTCACTCCCGCGGAAACACAATCACAAATGTTTGAAATCCGATCGGTCCGACACACTTTATCCGTGACTCGCACATGTTTTCCGAAAGATTTGCTTTAGCAAACAGTCAAATACGGCGTGGTAAGACAAGTTCACCAGCGCGGGTAAATAACATGAGATTTTTCAGCCCCCGACATGCTTTACTTGCTTCCTTTTATCGTCACATGAATAGTATTGAGTCTTCTTTTTATCGACATTGCAATTTCTAGTAAAACGTTATATTCTTTGAATTACTTTTTTAAAACGTAAAATTACTGACCTTTTATTGAACTTCCAAAGTTGTTAAAACGGGAATTGCATGTTAAATTCTGGTTCTTCTCCACCCATCCACGACTTTGTAAGGCTTTTTTAACGGCGGGATAAACTCCAACACAAGTAAATACCTTGTGTTCCTGCTCAATTGGAAATTGGATATAATGAAAAACTGAAGAGTGCTGAACGAGTGTATTACACATGGAAGACATTTTTATTATTTAAGTATCAAGACACCGGGAGTAGAAAATTGTGAATTAAAGCCACCAATAAAGCTCCAAAAACATACCTTAATTGCTTTTTCCACTTGTACTCGTAAATTCCTACTTTTATCAAAGCCCACTGTGGTCTTGACCATGCTGAATCGGTTAAATGAACCAGGTAAACGACCAAAGAGTTTATGGTTTGGAAAGGAATACGAGCTAGGGATGGTTGCACAGAGTGGAACTACCGTACCTGATAATGTTAGCACGGAACTCAAGTTCCCACTCTGTGCCGTAAATGCCAACTGACCAGCTTGGGTGTGCGTTTTGAAGGAATTTTCTCTTGCACTTGTTTCCTTCCTCGACATGTAGGAGACGGCTTTAAGATTATGACTAGGCGCTTCATTTGTCTTTATGGTGACGGGAGGGCTGTCCACCGTCGACATCCTTCCGTGTTGTTCGATGATTAAGTGCTGACGTGACAAAATGATTAGTGTAAATTACAAATTCCAAAAGTGGTAGTAGCTACGTTTAGCCAATATTACTACTATAATATTACGACACACATTCTTACGCACGCCAACGATTATACATACTACACTCATATGCATGTATACATTGCTTTTTATAACTTCTACACTACAATACAATTTTGTGCATACCTACCGACACACTTTAATCGATGTTATGGCTTCGCCTACTTTGCATTCGTACTGAACTCCAGAAATACCATGAAAACTTGATTTCGTCGATTCTGCCCGTAATTATTACTGACGTGATTTTTAAGCAGCATGATGATCGGTTTAATACCCTTATGACCCAAATTTTACATTGTATTACATACGTATATTAATCATTTTCCAATTAGGTTAGAGATATACAAATATTTCAACTATTGAAATTATTACCCTGATGATTCCTCGAGCTTTCAACTTGTTGGGGCTGCAAAACCGGGTCTTTCACCTGCTGAGGAAACAGTAGCAGGTAATTTTTAGAGAACGAGTTTTAGGCTACATGACATTGGATTGGCGGTCTAATAACAGACGCTTTGGCAGTACGTTGAACCAAATTGACGTGAAGGATTATCTCGGTGGATCTTCCAGAGTTTTTACATCAGATATTAATTGTTGTTAACAAATCCCAAGTGAATCCAACCAGCTATTGTTGTTAATACAAAGATACATTACAAGAAAAGACTGATAGGGAAGGCAATTGGGACCTCGTCGGCTGAACTTGTTTACTCTTTCCTATTGAGCAAGTAGGAATTTCCTGTTCCCCGTCAGGATGTCAACTGATTCCGAGACAGTTAATGTTCCGTACATACTTTCAAACTTCCGCTTGGATTCTCCCAGAGAATTCTATTTAACATTAGTACTTTCATGAATATAATGATGTAGGGGAATATGATAAAAGTGTTTGTGATAAAGAGTTCCAATATTTTATCCGCAAACGCTGCACCTGAAGGCGATAAACTTGACGAGATTTATGGCACGCTAACAAGCATACTACAATTGTCATTTGGTTTACAAATAGCCGAAAATTCCCCCTTCTATTTGGTTCGGGAAGACTACGGAGCCCCCAGCATCTATTATTTGTGTACGTACGTTTGTTTACCGACTCTGATATCCCAGGGGCTATAGACATCCGGAAAAAGCGTATATAGGGTTGGAGCGTGCACTGCAGTATCCGTAGATCTTCGTAATATCCTCTGTATTATTTTCTAGTATCACCGACGTGCTGACTTTAACATTTGCTCCTTCATAATGTAGTACATCTGTGTATCTTATCTATAGCTAATATGCTTGGCTTTTATTCTTTTACTTTCATGTTTGCTTTGCGTGCTTTTCACCTAAAATAGTTCTTTTATGCAGATTACTGTGCGTTCCCGCGTATGGAAGCAGTTATTAACCATTTACGAGGTAATTCAGATATTTGGCCATCTGTATCTTTTTAGTACACTAACCCAGATAAACCGTAAAAAAGCCTGCCAAACACTGAATCTAATACTAGATACTTAAATGTCCAAGGGCAATATCCAAAGAGAACAACGCCAGACCAACAAGATATTTAATCGCTGTTATCATTATTAAAAATACATCGGGATTAGGAGAACACATGAGATGCTTGGGAATGAGCTACTATGAATATTGCCATATGTTTATTGTATGATTCCTTGCATGCATCGTCCCTTTTGCTTACCATCTAAGCTATGATTTTATTAAGTAAAGTGCCAAAGTACGGCGGTATAATGACAAATTACCAAAATCGACCAAAAGTAAATTCTTTGCAGTGAACGTGTGCGGAAGTTAGTATTCATTGTCTCTTTTATGCTCACGTTCATGACATATATGTTCTAATAAAAATAAATGTCAGGACTAAGGTAGTGAGAAAAAGCTGATGTGTCACCGGAAAATGAAATCCTACTGGTTTCATGCAGATAAGGACTTGACATCAAAAATCTTATGACTATCCATAGAAATGACTGCAAAATTAAGCACAAAAACAATTTTCTTTTTCGCTTTACTTTATGATGGCAAGACAAGCTCCATAGAATTGTCTCATAACATTTCCTTATTGCGTCCAAGTACATGACAGTGTAGTTGATGAATGTACATAAAATTTTAAGAGATTGCTTCCTCCTCACACGTACATATGCATATGATACATTGGGAAGGAGTTTAAGTGTGAAGGTAGATACAATATAATAATACTGTAGAATGACTGCCTGTCAAATTGTCAGTGTCAGTACCCGGCGCCCGGCATTCCCGTGAGCTTCATGTCCCAGCCACAGAGAAAGTTTTATGAAAGTTACACTCTATCTCCTGACTCCTAACGCAATCTGGCCCTTCAAATGCAAGAGGAATTGCGTATTTTGTGCACATTTATGCTTGTATAAATAGTATGTATATAAAAATAGTGTGTACTATACTTCATACTCCATGATAAGGTATTCATGCTATACATATATAAGTCAAAAGTGTTTCCGCTGTATGTTTCTATATCTGTTGTGTGTCACCAAACAGAGATACAGGGTTATTCTTGCTTCCGAATGTCGCTACAAGCAAACTTCTGATGACCTATATAATTATACGAATCAGATGAAGATACAATCTCCTCGTAATCTCATTGGCATATAGCGAGATTCAAGCTTTCTCTGATTTCTCTGATTCTCAATCAGCAAGTATTCAATTCGAACAATGGTGGGGTATGTCTAAATTTGGAGGAATTTCTACTTCAAAAAGCTCCTCTTCATCAGCAAACCCACGCAATAATTTAATATAAAGTATGTAGACACCGCTCAAGTATGTTGGAATACATATTTCATTATGGCTAATTCAAATTTGACAGCGTATTCTCCAGAATGGCATCAACTGTTGTAGCCTTGATACACAAAGCTCCATTAGCATTCATGAACGCTTTCTTTCCTGTCGTTTCGTCAAAACTGACAAAATCAGGGTCAGTAGTCACATCATAAAGTATTTGAAAACATCGTGTTGCGCTGCTGAAATCATATATACCTTAGAGTTTGAAGGGCTTTTGACCAAATTAACCTTTGCATTACTGCGTACATTGATTTCCAGAGAATTAGCTTCCGTTTGTTTGCATTTATCTTGAGGTATTTTCGTGCCACAACTCGGCACTTCTAGTTAAAAAGCGGATATTACCAGCTATTAGACCCGCCAGGCATCAACGTCATTGCAAACTCGCTCTTCTATGAATGTTTGCACAAGGCATTCCATCCCCAATCACCTGCAGAAGTTTCTGGAGCACCGGCAAGATCAAGCATTTTCGCGAGCTATAAATAATAATATTTGGGCTTACATTTGTTGACTTAAATATTTTGATGCAAGTAGAATTTTGAGCATACCTATTTTAGATATATCTTATTTGTATTTGTGACCAACAAATTTATTACTATCATAGATAATGATAAATATGAATGATGAGCAGGCTGTTGCTGTAGCTTGAGCGTGTATAATAGTTCGAATGCCTTTTCAAAGTTTATACATTTTGTATGTAATATCCTCCAAGCTAATTTTCAGCAAAAAAATCCGTTGCGAATTTAGCAATCCGCGTGTTTTATGATGCGAGTCGAAAATGATGGAAAGGCATAATTATCAATAGGATGTATAATGTCAAACGTCAACCCGTTCATTCTGCTCATTTATGTATTGTAGAATTAAAAGAATTATATATTTTTGAAAAATAAATCTAGGAATATTTTCTTGGAACTCATTAAAATTCCCTTTTAACTCCCACTAACTTCCCGTAAGAAGGGGAAGAAAAGGAGCAAACTTAATACAGAAAGCAGTACCTTAAGAGGCTCTACCTGAGGATTAGCAATAAATATCAATACTTTAATTCTGGGACTCGAGGTGGGTATATAATAGCAAATCCTGGAATAATAGCTTTGGCTTAAAAGACTTACCTAAGTCTTGAAAGGTACAGTACAAGATAGTTCAGTGCTTTTGATAACGAGAGGAAGTTAGAAAGGCCTCCTAAATTTCAGCCGGATACGGGGTTTTCAACCGCTACATTTGCACGAGGTATTAGCCTAGTTCTATTGTGAGGAGACTACTTTGAAGCTTTATAATCAATATTTAAGACAGACATAACAAATGATACGGAATAAGTTCCATACGGAATGTGAATAGAATTCTAAACTTCTAAATAAATCATGAACACAGGCTAAAGAGATGTCACATCTTGTAAGCTTTTGTGACAATTGTCAAACGACGGATGATGACATGCAGATAAAAAGACATTCTACTCTGCCGTATATAAGAACATATTTTCAGTCAACTCATACTTGTCACCCACACACTCAGGAAGATCACACGTTAAAATATGGCCTAGTGAGGACATCTAGTGATACTAACGATAACTCAACTGCAATACAGAAACGTTTCATTATGATTTTTGTATCACGTTTATTGTTGTTGCATTTGTGAAGTTCCTTACCAAACGGAAATCATCCCATGGAATGACATGACTTGACTACATATTACTATAAACATAGTTTGGAGATAACATTTTTGACGACAATGAAAATGAAAAATGGAAACAAGTTATAACATTCAAGTGCAATGCATACGAATACCAAAACATTTTATACCATCAAAAGTTCTCATTTCAATATCTCTTCAGTATCTTTATTAAACTTTAAAATTTTGATTTGGACGCGACTTTTTATAACGATTTAGTTCTGTAATACCTTTGGAAAAATTGTGTAGTACTTTTGTAAATAATAACGCGATAAAACTGCGCGGTGTAATGTTTTGTACTTCCATAAATTCTTTGTCCATTATTTAACCCCGCAGCACAGGCTTTGATTTTGAACTTCATGAAGAGGCGAAATGAACGCACGGAAGGATTGAAAACCAGTGTACGATTATGACCAGCGTTTGTGGCAATAAGCAGCAAGATGTATCACCCTGTGAAATATGGAACATTCATGAATATCATGAACATTAGGTATGACCTTCATCAATCAAAACCATTCGGTACTGACGGCTTCGTATTTTTATCATATTTTGTTAAATTTCCTGTACCTTCCTTTGGTTTAGCGCTTTGAACGGAGTAAGCGGAGTTTTGGTCCGCACGTTTTTGTGACACAACAGGTACATTCAAAGTTCGGGAGTTAGGCTTTATTTTCCCATCAGTTGACATACTGCTTGGTGTTTTAATCTTGTTGTTGTTGTTGTTATTACGAGAGGTTGAACGGGTGTCTTTTTTTTGCTCTGTTGATTCTGCGAAAGTATCAAGGTTTGTATGACCAAATGTGGCTAGTTTTGCTTTCTGAATTGTTTCTTGGGCTGCTTCGTGACTCAAACGAACTAAATCAGCCATTGTTGGTTGATTTGTCACTGAGCTCTTCAGCAAAGTACTGAGTAGAGTTTCAGTATTTGACTGACGGGTGTTGGAAGAAGGTACTAATTGAGTCGTCTCTATGTGATTTCCAATCCTCACACGACGATTGCTGGTTGATTTCACGCCCGTTTTTCCAGATACGATGGAAGATCTCTTTTCATTCCCTATTGGCTTGTTCTCATCTTTGCTCTCCAAAGTTGGATTGTCGGCACTGCTATTCGGGGGTAACGCTATACTTGGAGGGTTGGAGATACTGTTGGGGGCTTGTTCTGCAGTAGCCATTTTGCGAACACTCATAATGCTACTGTTACTTAATTGGCTGTTTTCATCTGACTTTTTTGAACTGGTTTTTGCATGTGCCAGTGCACTTCTCGGCAGTGCAATGGCTGTATTGGGCAAGCTGGTAGTAGGTGGGGAGCTGATTTGAGACTCCTTAAGTCGAAGTCTATGAACCAAGTCCATAAAAGTCAATCCGTTAGTCATAGAACTGGGCTGCTGACTTGCCCTTAGCATACGAGAAGAAGACGAGCCAGCTGATCGTTTACTGTTGTATTTGGTCATGATGCTATAGAAATACACGCTTTCATTTAGAGCCTTGGTTGATGGACGAAAAACATAATGAAATAAAGTAATTCACCTTGGCCAATCAACATCACGCGTCAGTTTTTTTCCCTGGACTATTAAGTCAACACTATTAAAGGGCAGTGGAATGTTGGATTGCGTTTGCTTAAAAATCAATTCAAACAACCCTGTGTCTGCATTCCTGTTTTCCTTTCGGTCAACGACAACTATTACCAATAGAAGTATGTTAACTTAAGTTATGCTAATTTTTAACAACATCGTTCTTAATTAATTTAATTAAGCTCAGGGTATGTACAAATGCACTTTTCTTTAAAAGGCAGATACATGTATTGCTTTACCTTTAATGCAGTCATCCAAACACTGTGCACACATTCGAGCCGTCACACTTGTGCTTGGAGCCATACACGGACAAGAATTAATTTCAATTAACCAAGGGCGTAAATCCTCCGACAGCATAAAATCAGCACCATAGAGCTCAAAGCAGTTTTTATGAACATCAACGGTTTCTTGCGAAGCTAGCATCACTCCTAAAATCCCCTGTTTCATTCCGGGGTAAATTATGCTTTCCCACGCGTCTAATTTACCAATTGATCTAGCACAAAGATGTTAACTATTATTATAGATATGCATAATAAATATATTGTATTTTGGTAATTTAATATTTAACTTATTATATAGAATATTCAAATCATACTTTAAATAAGATTGGAAAGTGTAGCAGTCCCACATATTCTCATCAGGCAAGGCAGAGTCTCGTAATTCGGAATTCTGGTAGCGACACTGAACTGCATTATTACAGAGATGAATGCTTTCATGGAAATCATCCAAACTGAATGGTTTAGTGCAGAAGCGAATATAGCTCTCTCTTGATTGGACATGTGGATCAAATATCAAGAGCAAAGATAAATACATAATTTTTTAAATAATAATATCAACTCTGTGTTGACACTCACTTGTAAAACCATACGGTCAACGGACTCCAATCCGAGACAATGAACCATTGGCGGATGTCGAACTTGGTTTTGTAGATAAGTAAAGGTCTCTCAATGTATTTTTGAACAACCCAGTTGGCTTCTCTGTAGTTAGTTTGACTAAGTAGATCTAGGATCTTATCAAGTTGATTCATGATTATTATCCCTTTGCCCCGAGAGCGTGCTCCAGGTTTGCAAATCCAAATATTATTGGTGCCATCAGTTTGGAGTTGTGGCCAAAATGGAGCAAGGCGCTGTAAAGCCCTTCTAGATGCTTCATATTTTGACTATAGAATCAAAACTTCGAATCAACACATATTCTTATTATGAAGATTGCATTTTTAAAGTGTATGTGTAACCTTTCCTGTATCCTGGCTGTCACTGGGAGCTAGCTTGCATTTTAAAAGTACAACATTGTAGTACTGATTAAGAAAAACGTCCCAGTGTTGACCCATGAAGGCTGGTGGCATAAGCCAATCTATATCCTCATGACGACGCATTCTAACGTAATTATTGACCTGTCGAATTGCAAAATCTACAGCCAGAGACACCACTCGGCTTGCAGGGTCCATGACGCCAGCCTCTCCGTCCTTTTCATAAGCAGTAATAACCCATTTGAGAAGACCCATGCAGGCTGACAGGCGGTAATCGTCGATGAAAGAAGTTTTCTCCTCATCGATACACAAACGGTAGCAACGAGGGAAGAACGTGTCTGAAACGCCAGATTCACTAAACCACTGCATGTTTTGAAGACAGGCAGCTATCCCTACCTATGCGGATTTTTAAGATTTTTACAAGATTACATGGATTTTCCGACACTCTCTTGCCATTAGTGTCATGACACGTCCGTAAACATTCTTGTCCTGCAGTAATGCTTTCTTGAGTTTGCATTGACGTAGGTTCGTGATGGAAATTCTCAAACGAAAAAGCATAGTGCAAATAAAATCTTAAGGATGTGTACCTTGGTAGTGAAGAAAGCTTTTGGGAAGCGATTTATAATTTGATCTTTGTGAAGTGCTCGCCAGTCGATGTTGTCTCTGCGAATTACCCAAATGAAATCTGGTGGATAATCCCGTAATACTCTGTTCATCCATGCTTGGTCGGTTTCATCGTCTAAGCCTCGGGATTCGAGCTCTGAAATGTATAAAATATATTTTTAGACAAAAATAATCAATAAATTCTAGGTAGCATGTGTGAATTTACAAAAGTGATACCGGTAAACTGCTACTGCGAGCAAAATTATATTTGCACAAGGCAAATTTCAAAGAAATTTTTGCATTGACTAGCTAATTGATATTGTTGTAGGTTGTAGCAAGTATGGATTCCCTTGAAAGTTTTTGAGGACAAACTTTTGCCAGAGTTACACAAAAAGTTTTTTCAATTTCCATATAATTTGCAAAACTTTTAATCACATATCTCAAACAGCCCCAGACAAAGGCTATATGTATAGTGATGAAACTTTATCACATCACATGCAAATCTAATGTACAAATTGCTTATTAATGCTTACAATAAACCTGTCAGAGAGACCTAAAAATAGATGCAGTCTTTCGTTCCTCAAGTATTAATTATTTCTCAAAAATTTGCACATGCCGCTGATACATTCATACCACACATCATACCAACATTGATATTGGCTACGGTTACGGGCGGCTTCGGTACAGTCACGTATGTATATTGGAATCAACAGGCAGACATGATTTACATATGGATATACCAACATTTTATTTTTGCGACAAAACTGACACAACTTGAGCCGTCACCAACATCTGCTCTTTCTTCATCGCTCACAAACCTCTCTGTAAGGCCCTTTCAACGGCTTTTGACTTCATTCATATTTCAAGTTACTTCACAAATATTAAGATGCTTAACCTTCTCATCAATTTCGACACTATATATAAGAGTTTTCTTAAGTATACATATATATATATATGATTGAAGCAGATCAGCAGCATTTGGGTCGTAAAAATTCATTAAGTATTAGTATAATAAAACCGTATATCTGACAAGCGCGACAAGATGAAAAAATATAATACACAAAGTCATTTCTTAAGTTCCCCTGTAGTCCTGCATCGTCTCAACATACGTATATAAGTATATCAACAGTCGGGCAACACATATATTATTTATCTTAATATAGACTCGTGCCGGATTTTAACATACTTTGTGCGTGGCTATAAACAATCAATAAGCCTATACTTTTTTACAAGCAAAAATTGTTAAACCTGATATGACGCGCGGGGTATTTTAGGTAGCAACATCATTTTCACGGATGCGCTTCCGGATACGTAAATAGCAGCCGTATATAACTTCTGTAGTTCATAAGTCATATATGAATTCATAATTTATAGCTAAGCTGTACAGGAAAAAGATAGTGCCAGTCACCGTGTGTTATACTTGTTCTCTCATTATATATTATAGATGATATTTATATGTTTGATGTTTATGTGTGAAAACTATTTTTCTCTACTTTCACAATATATGTACGGTAGCGGAATACACAGGCCACAAGGTGTATATGTATTGTATAGCATGCGTCTATTAAAAACATTGCTTACTCAAGTGGGTGCAAATACGAAAGGTAGCTTTGTCACGTTCATCTATAAGTCGACTGTCTGAGTTTCGCATACCCACGCTAGTTACAATTAGTCAAGGATGTTTTGCGTGTGACCCCGTTTTCACTTTTGCTAGTCAGGTAAGTATATATTGGAACAAACATAAAATCGATCTTATACTAACGGATTTGTATTGTTTTTTTTAACTCTGGTAATTTCCATTAGATGCTACTTATTAGTATTTAGGGCTAGTGCTGCTTTTCAATAAACCTTTTTAACCCGGACGGCAAATAAAACAAACTTGGCTAGGCCTAAAATAACTACTTAGTATAAGTATATTTAACTTCGTGCAAGTTTATTTATTTCGATATTTTGCTGTGCCAGGTATACTATTTAGATGGTATACAGGCTGCTATTTTTAATGTCATGTTCAGGCAAATTTAGCACGCTGCATTACTCTTAGCAATTACCCCTGTCGGTACTATGTACATTAGGTTTTATATGCATTCTGCACTATGGAGTTCCCGCAGAATAACTGCTTTGAAAATACATACACCTACAAAACAATACGAATAAGAAGGCAAGACTCCAATAATAACATTATGTATATGGTATGAAAATGCGCGCAAGGTGTAAACACAACTTTCACCGGCTGAAACATTTCAGAGAAAGGGAAACTATATGCGTGAATACTTATATATGGAAAGATATCCTCTTCAATATTTTAGAATCAACCTCGTGCACTCGCACATGTTTAGATTTCATCGCATGAAATGAGATACGAAGTGCTCCGTAGTATATAGCTATCGTGTACTTTTAGCGTACACAAACCGCATTGTTAATCAGCCGTACCGAAAATAATACAAGGTATGAAACTGTAATAACTGTACTTTTGGTATTGTACAGAGTGCAGGCAGCCTGCAGGTACGTCGATAAGTACAAAAAATCGATTGAAATATTCAACTAAGATACAGTAATAGTAAGTACAGGATGAAATGTGAAGGAATATTCCAAAGGATGCTCACCTTTTGTAGCATTCCCAAGATTAGTTGACCGAGCAATTCCTAAACTGGGATTTTTTTCTACCCAACCACGCTTTTGCAGGGCTTTCCTGACGGCGGGGTAAACTCCTACACAACTGTATATTTTGTGTTCCTGAAAGCAATTGTAACGTACAATTTACTAAAAACAAATAAGATCTCCAACACTTCGAACGATGAAGTCAAGTAGAATTCAAAACACGTAATGCACTAAATTCGTACGATTACTTTTACCAAACAAAATTACAATTCTTGTACACATTGGTCATTAAATAAAAACAAACGTACTGAAAAAAATCACAACGTACCCTTATAGCCTTTTCCACCTGTGACCGAATATTCCTGTTGCGGTCAAATCCTACGGTTGACTTGACCATGCTGGTTCTATTGGCGTTCTCGGGAACTGGATTATTACTACGAGTGTATAGTCTAGGCTGACTTGTTCCTATCGTGTATGGGTTTGTAGCAATGGGGTTGAATGCATTGGTCAATATTGTACCTCCAGGTATTGTAGAAACGGAACTCAAGGTACTGCCTTGTGTTGTGTACGCTGACTGACCAGATTTTGCGGATTGTTTGGAAGCATTTTGTTTTGCATTATTTCCACCTGCAAATGAACGGGTGACAGCTGGGGCCTGGGAGCGTTCCTTATAACTGTAACTACTCACATCTTTTGCATTAGCGGCTGCTAAAGCATTAGCCAAGTTAGACATAATTCTTGGTTCGTGCGTACAGGCTTGAAAGTGATGAAGAATATATGGCCCGACAACTTTCCCGGAGTATATGGCTGATTATCAATTTTAGACTACTTTGTAGGGGCAGAGATGTTATATATTAGCCCAAACTTTCTGTAGTACTGCTTGGCTTTTTGTCCATAACCTCAGTTCTTCAATGAAGGCACCGCCATGAAGCTATGGAACTGTTTTACTTTTGTAACACTGGAATTTTGCTATCTGGAATCTGTCGTGCTTTTAAAATTGTATTGCAATGAGATGGTGATTGTTTATTAAAGGAATAACTTGAAAATTTTGGACACCATTTGGCAACTTAGCTACGCGTAATTTTGTTTTAATATAATTAAGTTTATGTTACCATTAGATTATATACTTATAAGTACGTATGATTTAATTTTGTACTCTAATGCCAAATTATACTAAAAACTAATCGTAATTAATTAATTGCGGTTGCTGCCAGGAAGCCAGGAGTATGTTACCTCCTTTAATACGTGTATGCTTATGCCATATTACTGATCATAATTTAGATAAGCCAATCAAATCCTGTCGCAGTAACTATACAACTGCTGTAGTGAATTCAAGCACATTATTAAAATAATAATGCATGTCAAAATTATTTGCACAAAATTCAATTTTATTAAAATTATCTTATTGTATTTAGTTCAAGATGATAGTTAATCTTTTGAGCGTATCTATAGAAACAGTATATGACCCTTAAGATGTTCTTGAAATTTACAATAAAGGTGACTTATGGGTAATCTTTTGGAATAAATAGTTTTATTCAAGCAGATAGCAGATACACACGTATAAACAATCGCACACAATTTTGCATGTGCTTCATTGTATTATTGTTAAATTAAAATGTATGTTCTTCGGCATCATCACCCGCAACAGCTGCACCTGGGGAACGAAAATTAAAATCTTGTTCTGCAAAAACAGTGGATTTGAGAAATTTATAGAGCACGAAGTTGTATCTAGTAATGAGTTTTCTACATAATATACAGTTTGTAGACCATAACCACTATCCTGATGAGAAGTGTAAAGTACTTTGAATTTTCATGATGATGATATACTGATGAATTCAGTCTACAACTATCGTTCCAAGGATCTTTATAAATGGCACAAATACTAAATAAACTTCATGCAGACAATAAACAGATCAATAGAGGGAACATGATTATTTCATTGCTAAATAAATAAATAAATAAACATCATGTACACACAGTTCACAGTAAAATCTCATCAAAAGCTATACCCCAACCTGGAATAGACAGAAGTAAAATATGAAACCATGTAATAAATCTGTGCTCCCTAATCACACAAATTATAAGTATGTTGTAAAGATAAAGTCTTTGCTGCTTTTGTATTTGTGTCCTATGCTATTAATAATTTGAGTGATTACGGTGACATCGAGGACACAACTCGGGAATATTTCAATGGCAACAAAAATGCATTTCTTATCTCAATCCTCCCGGTCAAGGGTCCTACTTACGGTAAAGATATGAGGAATACCGGTGCAAAACATTTCTCTGAGCCTCTCACGTCTAAAAGTGAGATTTAATACAAGTGATATGCCCCTCTTCACGGTATGAAGACGTTCTGTTTTAAGAATTCGTAATTTTATAGATAGGGAGCAAGAGCCATCTTGCGGCAATATTCGGATACGTTCATGTTTTAGCTTGAAACCGTACGATGAAACTTTACTGTAAAATCCTCCTAAAGAAGTGATTTTAATCCCACATCAAGTAAATATAAATATACTCTATTGTTTGTCTTCCCTCTAATGGTACGCCCATCCTGTAAAAGAAAAATATTCAAGTTATAAGTATAAAACTGAAAATTATTAGAGAAGTTAATCATTATCACATGAATCGAATATGTATGTGTACGTAAATACTTTCGCCTTTAGTTGAAACAACCCATAGATAATGTGCTGCGCTGAGCTTCTTTAACTATGTTCGCAGATGTCTATCAGATAATGCAATGTAAACAAGAGATAAGGCAATATGCTTGGCGATTAATGATTGAAGTAAGCAACGTATTTAACGCCCCAAATGAACACTCCCTCGTTATTCGCGAATACCTACAAGCTCAAATAAATTAACGCGAGACCAATTTCATCAAGTATATGGATCAAGTATCCACTTCCCGCCAGTGGAACGGTGTGTGGTGGAATTGGAAGGCGAGTGGTGGAAAGTTGATAGGCTGGCGCATGAAGCCTAGCGATTGTTTTCAAGGGTCAGGAAGGGGGTGAATGGTGGCAAAAATGTACGCCAATGGAGGGTTAGGGACAGACCGAAGGGTTCCAACGTTGTCTCCAAAATCAAAAATTTCCCCATGCACAGCCTCCGCTACGGCCGACTTCCCCACTGAAATGGCAACGTAGCTCCTGGCGTATGCGTAGTCAAAATAACATTCGAACGAGTCCGTCAGTTCATCACATCTCACATTTGGGTTCTCCCAATTCCAAATCGTATTCACTCGTTTCGTTTCTTCTTTGCAGGAGACAGGCAGGCAATGCAAAGTGGATGTGTTGTGCTTAGTGAGAGAGAGAGAGAGACAGAGAGAGTTCTCATCATCAGTTCAGCTCAGCTTTTTTAAAGATCAAGTTGTATACAATCATCCGGACAGCTTTTTGAGCAATTTCCAAGCTTGATTTTTAGGCTCTAACATTCATTTTGGACACTTTTGGGCTGTAAGATTCACATTTGGACTCTGAGACTCATTTTTTGACAGTAAGCTTCATTTGTAGGACCGAAGATTGATTTTTGGGCACGAAGACTCCACGGGAGAAGGAAGAAGGTCTCATTTTTATATAAGATAAAGAAATTTGAAGCCCGTCGGCAGGGAAAAGTCGGGGAAGTGGGAACTAACTGTTGGCAAAACAGTTGTAAAGCTGTGTGTAATTCACTCATAAGAACTCCGTATGAGTTGAACTATATAGATATACAAGACTTGAAAAAGATAAAGAGAGAGAAACACACACGGTGCAATATTTATACACACCGTAGTAGAAAAATATGTAGGCTCAAGTATATCCCATCGTCGTATAATATACACATTGAATTGAGATCCTCATCCTCTGAGCAAGTTTCTCGTTCACAACTTTTAGTGCCTTGGATTTGCAGGCACACAGTGCACCTCTCTCCGTGGATATAAAATATCACCAAACAACGCTTTTTACTTATATGCAATTTAATGTGTATACACTTAATCCTTTACTTCGCGATGGCATTTGTGTACGCTACAAAAGTAGTAAAAGTGAAAGTTGGAGAGTAAACCGGGTAGAAACCTGTGTTTCACCTTTGTGGAGCAACCTTTGGAATCCCCTTTAAAAAATGTCCAGTCAAAGCTCTGGTGTACCTATTGTTGAGAAAGGTGAGGTACACACGGAGTCCATCCAACAGGCCCAACCAATTGACTTGGCTCATCGTGGTCCGGTGGTGCAATTGAGGCCCGTCCGAACATTTGGCCAAATCTCCCATGGGACCATGAAACCTGCTGCAGGTCAAACCAGCCTTGCTGCCGTTACCGTCAATAGGACGGGACCAAACCTTACCATATTACCAGCCCGAGGGGCTGGGACTCCTGGAGGTGCTACTACTCAAATCCCTACAGCGTATCTTGCTCGTGGACTGGTTGGGAATGTCCGGTCGAATCTTTCTGGCCATCAGTCCCAATCAATCACTGTTACTCCAATTCCTTCATCGAAGTAAATAGCTTTCATATTTTGAATTACTTTTTGGGTGTCACTTTAACGGAGAACTACTATACTTGCTTTAATTATTTATAGCAATAACTATTTCAGAATGAGGAACACATACTTTCCATATAAAGTATTGTGCTAATAAATCCATTCATTTGTTGTAGTTTTCGGCTAGCCACCCCTGTTAATAATGGTACGTGGCTTCAATCAACGACCAATGCTCAAGGACAGTATACCCCAATTCGAGCAACTACTATTACTGTAAATCGCACTGTACGACCAGATGGGAAAATGATTCACATTCCTCCTGGTGGACCTGTTCAACATGTAACTCAAGTGAGTGTTTGCGATAATTTCAATAATATTTATTACAGTTTGGAAGTAATATTATAATGTACGTCCTATGTAACAATGTATAATATGTATGTAATAATTATGTTATTGATATTATTTATTTGTGAATTTAATTTTGGTCCGTAACTTTGCAGTTACAAATGGTAGACAAAGGAATATTGAAACCCCAGATTACCACTCCAATAATGAATATGCGAGGAGCTCTTCATTCTCAGGGAACTACTAATGCCGGAACCCCTTTAGCCTTAGCCCCAATTACCATTAGAACTACGAATATTACTAACCTCAATACCATTCAGCAACGACCGCCTAGTGCCAATCCCAATAGTGGAAATCAGTAAGCAACAAAGCACTCCAGTTCTAATAATTTTGAATAGGAAATTTTTAATTCTCGATTAGTCATGGTTATTTGATTTTTATTCACTAATTTCTTTCTTACAGGGTTCAGAAGGTAATATCTCAACCACCTCATGGCCCTCCACTGCAGATTATAAATGCCCAGAAGATTCAATCTTTGCCTCTACCGAGGTTAAATACTGTGTGTCTCACTATATCGACACATGGTAAGGGTATGGACACTTTTTTGATGTTGTCTTTAATGTTTTGTAGACTTTGTATTCTAGTTAGTCAATGTCGTTCGTTGTTGTAGATTACGTAGCTGTCAATTTTGTATATTGTAATTTGTAATTACTTAAATATGTCGATATTCTTTCAGGTGGTATCACACCGAATAATACTGCCCCTGTTGTAACAATGGCTTCCCGCCAAAGTGGAACCAGCCTGGTGATGACGCCTTCAATCGGAGCCCAAGTCTCAACAGGAAATGCCCTACCCATTACTAAAGTGTATCCAGTAAGTAGGGACGTGACCCCTGTAGTAGAAACATTTTTTGCAACCCCTCAGGTAACCTCTAACGCGTCTACAGCTGCCGTCACTGTCAATGCCATACCTTTGACAGCGCAAGCTGGTAGTTCGCAAACAAATGTAGTGATAGCGTCATCCAGTCCATCAAATACTCACCACCTTGTTTCCTCGCATGGAAGTAATAATTCCCATCCACATCAATTGGTTCAAGTTCACGGTCCAATAAGTGTTAATAGTGGGGGGACTACAGTGGGTGTAGGGATCCCTCAGTCCTCTGTTCCTCCGGGCACAATGACTTCCAGTTATTATCACGTTGACCCAAAGAATTTAAATGTGAACTTGCTCCAGCAGCAACATGGCCATCCCAGGCCTATTGCAATTGAAAAGAGAACAGTAGTTACAAGTGGAGATACAAAAGGAATTATGGCTGGATCGGCTGTGATTTTGACAACTCAGAACCAAGCTCCAAATCAACATCATAGCCAATCGGTGACGTTTCCTCTGGCCACCCATAGTGCTTTCCCTCATCTCCCCATTTCCCATCAATCCCCTCAAATTATCCAGACTCATCCGGTGTTAACCCCGGTGTCAGGTGTGAGTTGTGTGACGACAAACAATATTCCTCAAAGTCAAGCTCAAAATGTTCCAATCGGACATCACGCCATTCCTACACATGTCATTTCGCAGCCTTCTTCAGCTGTAACCACTTCCAGTAGTGCTAGTGTACTGACTACATCCTCTGTAGCCATGTCGTCCAATTCCTGTGTAATTGTTACTTCAAGTGTTGTGCAGCCTAGTAGTTCAGCTGGTGCGAGCACTTCTACTACCTCGTGTGCTGCTTTAACCACCACTGTTAGTTCAAATTCAATGCAGACATCAACCCCAGCTCAATCTCCGAGCCAAACAAAGTCCACCCTGAGTCCTAGACCTAGTATATTGAGAAAACGGGAAGCAGGAGATCACAATCATCATGCAGTACCGCTGAGAGCGCAAAGGAATCTCGCTTTAAATTTCTCTGTGAGTAGCTCCAACGTCCAAGTGGCCAGTGCATCGGCTGCAGCTGCCGCTGCCGCTGCAGCCAACAAAGAAAACTCTGTAGTTAGTTCAGTTACTTCTGCACCTACCTTAACATCCAGCAGTCAGCAACCACCTCTCACTTCCTCGTTCTCTTCGGGTTCGGGTACAAGCATTCTGAGGAAAGAATTCCAACCTCCAAACGAAGAATCGTCATGGCAGTCATGTAGTTCAAATTCCAGTTCCGGTTCCACTACCATCTCCACCACGTCAGAAACGGCTGAAATTCAAATGCAGCAGCAGTCACTATCTTCTTCGCATGGTAGTCATCTAGGACCCTCAGTCACAGTAGGATTATCTGATCTAAGTGTTCCTATTGGAAATTATGGCAATATTAGCAACATTGGAAATATTTCCGGGTCAATATCACAGAATGGGATAGTTAGATCCGTTTCAGGATCTTCAGCTTCCGCCAGACCTAAATCAACAAATAAAACAACCTTAAAAGATCTGGAACGAGTCAAAGGGCGACAAGACAAGGATGACGGTGTCAGTCCTAGGAAAAAACCTAGGAAACAACAGCTGTAAGTACTTGTTTTGTGATATACTCGGGACTTTTCATGCACTATACGTAGTCCGGGAATATGATGCAATACATGAGTAAATTTTACAAAGACTTTCCTTTAATATTTGCAGGACAACGAGTGATCTTTTTGATTCTGCCTCTCCTGAGATATCATTCTACCAAGGGAAACGGTTCAAAAAGAGTGAGCTTAGTAAGTCGTTTCTTCTATTTATTTTAGATCATTGATAATATGAGAAATTATTTACTTAAAGCTGATTCAATGTTTTCGTGTACAGTGGACCCGAAAATGTTCGAAGAATTCAACGATCGTGTAACTGACGAGACAGCATTCGAAGAAACCCCTATCCCTCGTATTGCCTATTATTTAAAGAAACCGCAAATGTCATTATTACAGTCAAATAAGTTTTCAAGTAAACCACCCAATAATCATTTTCAAAGATATTGTGACGTTAAATCGAAAGATGAGCGACGGCCAACGGTGAATGATTTATTAAATCAGAAAAACGTTGTTCAGAAATGTAATGGATGGAAGCTTCAGCATCTAAACAGTCAAGTTGAAGAGATTGTAAGTTCTAACTTCATACCACCTTTTGTTAAATTTATTTTAATTCTTCTTTTTATTCAACTAGTCTATTTTAATCTTCTTATTCAAATCAGTGTTTTAAGCTTAAATTGTGTGCTCATAGATTCAGTTGGAAGGAGACGTCGTGGATCGATTTACCGTTTTGTTAAATAAATTAGAAGCTAAAGTTGGTCCTAATTCCACCGATCGTGATCTCAATCGCATTCAGGAATTGCTGAAGGTATGTTTATTCGTGATAAAACTTCAACAATTTGGATTACTTTGAAATTTACAAGGTTTTGCGTATTAATAGCACAATTTGTATTTTACAGGGCAACATACAGAGGGGTAAAGTTATACGGGATCAAATGCAGGAGTCCAAAAGTCAAGTACTAAAGATCTTAGAACATAAACCTCGTGTTCTAGACGTGATTAATAAATATAATAGCAAAAGACCTATTAAGAAACGGGAAAGGTTATAGTTTTACGTTTTTTCTCCCACATACAAATTCACAAATTTTATGAATTAATTATTTAATTTTTTTGGGGTGATACGTCTTCAATGATTTCAAGTTTTTATTGGAGAAAGTGAGAACGCTTGCTGCTCTTTTTGTTGTGACATATCAATATGTATTTTCGCAAGACAAGTAGAATGAATCGTTTTTAACTGAATGACGGTTCCCATATTAACACAACCTTAGTTGCGCCCCATATCTGTAGGTTATGTCACTTGTTTTATTATTCAGCGATGAACCTTTTTTGAATCTGAGTCAAGTTCTGTATATAGAACAGATGAAATTTGTTCTTTATTCGTGAGCATTTAGAATTGTATTACTTTTATTACAGTCGTAGAACCTCCGAATATCTCTAATTAGTACAGATATTTACACAAGTATCAAATTTTTAATCAAAGAATATAATAATATGCTTTTTGTTAATATAAGAACGCATATATTTGTATATTACGCTATACAGATTTAACTATCCACGGAATGAATCCAAAGCTAAAACTCTTTTTAATTTTGTTTCCGTAATAATTATTTATGATCAATATTATAATAATCATAGTCTTACCGTACTTTTGTGTACAACTACTCCTGCTGCTGTTACTATAATCAAATCATGCATTTTAAAATATATTGACCTTTATTACAAGAAGAAGAGTGATTTTGAAATCAATATGGATATGTGGAACCAAAGGGTTCTTTATGGTAATTGTGGTGGAATTAAGACTAAATAAATCATGTACCTTTACTTTCTTCGATGAGCGAGCATACAAATACTACTCATTGTTATTTATAACGATTTTAAAGTATACAGGTATAAATTACGTAAGGTCGTAAATTAGGGTTTTGTGTAATGACAAGGCTATGAATAATGTACATGATCTATTAGCTATTAACCATTGTGCAACATGAGGTTTCGTATTCAAATTATTATTATTCAAATTAATATACCTACTCTAAAAGTACTAGCAATAGCAAAGGATATTACATCCCGTTTAGAAATGTTGATACAAATAATTATTAAATTAAGGTAAGACAAGCAGAAAGAATCATTGTGCTTAGCGTTTTGCTATTTATTAGTACTATATTATATCAAATGTAATGTCTAGAATAAGTCTTTATAATATTGTTAATGACAAAAGATGAATTTTATTTTGCAATCTCTATAAGTATCTAAAATATTCTAATTTATATTTATTTAAAATCATAACGTCGAGTAATAAAAGATTACTCTATTTGCAAATTTATTACCATTGGCGCAATTCTGACTTTTTCATCATCTCCGCTTTGGCATGTAAGTATAAAATGCAATAATTGGTTTATTTATTAAGGCATAGGTATAACTAATTAGTCTTCCATTCAACAATTATACAAGTTCTGCGCTTAACATTAGCGCAATTAACTCCAGTACACTTCAGTATGTATACTACAATACAGTGACAAAACGTAAGGTCTCATGCATTATGTATACCAGGTATTCCCATCCCACATACTATTTATTTATTTTTTAAGCTTTTACAATACAGAACAATGCCTTTTATTTTTTTTATGTGAACCGTTTGACATATGACCCAGAAGCAATAGGCTGTATACTCTAACCCAAATGGAAGTGCACGTGAAATGTTTCTTTATGATAATTCTTTCGACAGATATCTTGTTTAAGGACTCTGAGACCCAATAACCGTTTCTCTGTTGGATTGTAATAGTATAGCTGACAAACATGGTGATTAAGTAGTCTTGTAATATTGTGTAGAGATATAATTTTTTTTAACCAACAACAAACATATCACAACCGTTGCAGTTAGTACTAGTATAAACACTTCGGGTTCTTATTCGTATGCATGATTTTAGTATTTATTATTGACGGCAAGTATATACTTCAAGACATAAGGGTATGGAGTTTTTTAATTGATGGCAATCAAGCTAAGACGATGGCTTTGCAGAGCTACCAAAAGTTTTAGTCATGGAGTTACTATACTAATGATAACATTTACTTTTTCTTTTTCCATTTAAATTTGCGGAATCTCAGCATGTCTGGAACACCATGGCAAGTATAGTAAGTATTAAGAACGGCATCGGGGGCGAGCATATCTGTGCATTTTCTCTTAAGAGCTGTGTAGAGTATAATGATAAAGTTATAGTAATTCTTTTCCAGAAGTTACACAATACTTTGAAACGTATATAACAATTGACTGCAAATTATTTTTCTATCCTGCAGATTGTACGCATAGATTTTATGAGCTTTTTATTAGAGGTAAACATTAATGATGACTTAAAAATTACCCTTTTTCCGACGTTTAATAGGACATCGCGGCTTCTTCTTCTTGCGTTTCTTCCTCTTTCCTTTCTTTTTCTTGCCTTTCTTCCCCCCTCCTTTCCCCTTTGGCTTGCCACCTTTCTTTACTTTGTTCTTTGGATCCTTTTTGTCCGCTCCTTTCTTGTCTACCTTGTCTGAACTACCTTTCCCTTTTGCAACAGCATTGGACTCCTTTTTGTTCCCCTTGGCTTTCGGTGGCTTGGACTTCGATTTTGATTTAGCCATTTTGGTGTGAAAATGAACTAATTTTAAATTCACTTAAGGTTGCATCAATCCATTTTTTACCCGTGTAATCTACGTAATTATATGTCCGAGGTCCGAATAAGTTTTTACGTTGACTATAATATTATATTAAATCTATATTTTTATATACCCATAGACCCATGCCTATTAGGTAAGGCACTTCAATCTTTGAAGAATAAAGATGAAAGTTATTTTAGACTTATTTCCTATCAGAATATATCAGAGCATGATTTTGTTTGGTATTGATTATTGATGTTTATTAATGTTACTCCGTTACTCGTCTCAAAATCAATAGAGAGAAAGAAACTTTATTTCACTGACACCACTATGGTGTTTGCCTTTCGACACAGTAACACAATTCAATGATTATTACATAAAAATGATTATGCTTGTTAAAATTATTTCAGTTAATAATTATTATAACAATGATTATAAGCTATTTTCACTGATCCTCGAATAGTTGCTATCACTATCTCCTTAATAATATCACTAGATATTTCAAATCTCTTCCGAAAATCTTCAAAGAATTTTGGAATTATTCCTCGGGTTCCAATCAGCAATCCTATGACCTCAATTTCTTCCAGCTTGTATCTCTCCTTAAAGTATGGTATGCATGGCTCATAAATCCGCTTCTTTTCATGATCAACTGCCGCTGGTTGCGATTCATCTCCTTCCCATCTCACTGTCGGATCAATTATAAATCCTTTCTTTGTTCTTCTATCAAAGCAGAGTATATCTACCCTCCTTGTGGATCCTCCTGTCTCTAGACAATGAACTTCTTCTGCTACTGTCCATCTCGAATCTTTACGAAGATGATTTGCAATGATTGTCCGGACTTCATTGTGGCGCGTATTCCTCAGCAGCTCTCCTTTCTCGCAGTTACCAAGAACGTGTGGAAGGGTTTCTCTCTTAACACA